>WAAF01020796.1:0-33381 GCA_013400475.1 Tricholaema leucomelas | reverse complement strand
AAAAAAAAAAAAAAAAAAAAAAAAAGAGATGGGAGTTGGGGGGAGAAAGAAGAAAAGGAAAGAATATGCTACATGCCTAGCTACACTGAAATAAGGGCTCAAACCTCTAAACTGCAACCCATCATTACTGAAAGCATGAGTATAGTGATAGCAATCTGAACTATACAAAGAGTGGTTGAAAGTTTTAAAATGTTCTTGAGCAATGAATTCCTCAGGAAATTTTGAGTGCTAAGCAATACATAAAAAATGGGTCACCCTATGCTAACACCACAGCCTTCATTGCATACTCACTTACCAAACTCATCAGTGCTGGTATGACTATGAAGCATTTGAGAAATCAAGGAGAGTCAATGTGATGATTTTAGAAAAGACATGAAAGCTAATTCAGTGAGAATAACATACTAGAAGAGGAATTTGCTTTGTCTAAGACATTATACTAATAGCTAACTTCCCCTTTTAAACTGATACTCAAAGCTAGACAGCTAGATAACCTTCCTGTATTTTCTTCCTGGTAAATGTCTGCTTGCAGTCTGTCTTACAAGAAGAAGAATTGGTGTGGGAAGAAAGATATGAAAGAAATTCCCCTCAGACCTATGTAACATTTTAGTGAAAGAATTTTTTTTCAGCAAGATACTAAGATATTTTTATCAACTCTGTTTTCAACAAACTGTTAACCCTCTGTCCTATTAGTACTATATATTAATATAGCTATCTGCAGGATTTACTAGAAAGGAGAAATTACATTTAAATTATTTTTTTTTCTGACACTACCTTAAGATTGACAAAGATAGTCAAAATTCCAATAACAAAAATAAAACACCCTACAAAGAAAGCCAGGATGGTGCCTCAAAGGGTGACATATTGAGGTGCTGTATCAGTCTATTTATGATGTCCATGCTTTTGCCTGTGCAGCTGGGGACAAAAACTTCATGGTTATGCTGAGGCGCCATCAGGCAGAGATCATGTTATTCATACCTCTGCCAGAGCCTTGCCAGCAAGTCAGCAGATGCCACCATGACCTGATGAACCTAGTCCAAACAGGAGAGCACTCTTTTTCATTTTTGAGATCAGTTACATCTGACAACAGATTAAATAGCAGCTCATCAATGCTTGAACTCAAGCTGCATTGTAATTAGAAGTTCACAGTTACACTCTCAGTTGATGATGAATGAAGCAAGGATAGCGACTTCAGCCTGGTTAGCCAGGACTTTTAAAAGCATCACTTTACAATAAAGAGGCTTGCTTTGACTTTTATTATGATCTGCTGGGTATGTCAGAGTGGCTGGGGTCTGATGAAGAATCCATAGTAGCTGGCAAGAGTCTAGAAAATAAAATCTACCACCTGTTATCCTTGAGTGTGGGGAAGTAGAAGAAGGAAGTAGAGGAGGAAATTGAGGAGGTGCCTTGGGGCATCCTGGTAATTGCTTCTTGTAAAATGCTCAGCATCCTCTCGTCTCTGAGAGCTCAATCTTTTTAAATGTTATTTTATCTATAATGGAATTCATTGCCAGTGCACAATCACAGATGATGTTTTATATAATTTGTAAATAATTGATATGTATATGATAATGTGACTATGGAAAAACAGCAACAAAATTGAATGATTAGAAACTGAGATGCAGTACCATAAACGTATTCATAGAGAGCCATACTTTGACTGTATATGTAACATGCACCTCTCCATCAGAAATTTTTCTGTGGCCTGTTAATTAAATCGGGGAAGATAACAGACTTCCTCCCTACCTAGAAAAAAATTATGCATAACAAACCAGAGAGTGAAATCCATGCTGATTACACTGAATTAATGTCTATGTGAATGCAAAAGCTCAAAAATTTCAGTCAGTTTGCAGTATCTGTTCTTATTTGTATATATTTGATTGTAAAATCTACAGGCACTATGACAATAAGCCTGCTTCAAGCCCGCAGGGCAAGAGGGGAGGGGAAACATTTTTTTTGCACCTTTCCTTTCCCACTCAAACCACAGAGGGAGAGGATTTTGGGATATCCAGGACTCCAGGACACCACCCTTCAGATATTTGTATGCATTGATCAGACCTCGTCTCAGCCTTCTCTTCTCCAGACTAAAGAGCCCCAGGTCTCTCAATCTCTCTTCACAGGGGAGATGCTCAAGCTCCCTAACCATTCTCATGGCTCTCCACTGGACTCTCTCCAGCAGATCTCTGTCTCTTGAATTGGGGAACCCAAAACTAGACAGAGTACTCCAGGTGTGGTCTCACCAGAGCAGGGTGCAGGAGGAGAAGAACCTCCCTAGACCTGCTGGACACGATTTTCTTGAGTCACCCCAGGATACAACTGGCCTTCTTGGCCACAAGGGCATATTGGTGGCCTGTGCAGGACTTGCTGTCTACTAAGACTCCAAAGTCTTTCTCCAAAAGGCAGCCCCTAATCTGTACTGCTGCCTGTTATTATTCCTGCTCAGGTGCAGGACCCTGGACTTGTCCTTATTGAACATGATGCTTGCCTTCACCCAGCTCTCCAGCCTGCCCAGATCGTGTTGAATGGCAGCACAGTCTAACAGGGTCTGGAACAATGATTGCTTGACAAACTCAGGATCAGGATCACCAGCTGGAAGGAGATTTTTTTTTTACTTTCTGTGGATGAATCCACATAATTTTTTATTATTGTTTGCCATCCTCTCATGATCATTTCTAGTACATTATAAACCAGGAAACTTGAATTCTAACATGTAGCTTAGATATGTTTTCACACCCATTTGTTTAAAGCAATGAAGAAATCTGCCAGTCTTGACTGCTGGTATTTATACATAAGCAATTTGCAATCCAGATTGTTGTAGTTTTACAACTACAGGGCTGATGAATATACTGAATTATGGAGTATACAAATACCTATGCATATAAACAGGAATTCATTAATTGATCTAATCACATTCACTGTGACATTCTTGAGACTATTGATCAGCATCTCAATTTCCACCCCAGTTCATCAAGTTAAATAAACACAGAAATGAGGTAGATTTATAATTCGAATAAAAACAAAGTATTAGTACTTTTACACATAAATAATTAGAGTTATATCCAAGTTCTGAGAGCATTATGTTACATATGACTTCATAATTTTGAGTAGGTGGTCTTCCCTTTCTGTCTCTTCCATGGTCTTTCAGCCTTCTAGGCAATTGTGTCCTAGCAGTTGTCAAACAACCTAAACCTAAAGCAATTATAATGTTTCTTGTATCGGGAGTTATAAGATTAAGGAAATTCTTAGAGCAAGAAGGTATGGTGTATCCTCAGTTATATCTGACACTGTTACTGTAAAGTAACAAAGTTTTTTATAATGGTGTGAGATTTATAATAGTGTAAGGTTAACTTAGTGTTTAGTGCAGATTACTTGAAGAGTGAAGAACAGAACTGCAAGACCACAGTGCTCTATGCACTTTTTTCCACATTTTCCTAATATATGAAATTAGAGGTCTGTGGATGCTGATGTTATAAGGGAGATGGAATATGAGATCTTCTTTCTTAGATTATAATTTCAGGTCTCAACTCTAACAGAAAAGCTTTCCTTCTGCTTAAGAGGAAAGGAATAAATAATCTAACTTTCTGAAAGTCTTTCTATTTGTGGTATGCTTTACAGGTCAAAACACTGAAGACATGAAATAACCATTAGCTTCAGCTATAAGAATAAAGCATGCAGTAGGTTGCAGTCTTCATTAATCACATCTAGTGCAATAGTTTATAAAAGAAAGTAAGCAAAAGTCTTTTTATCAATTAAAGATTTCAACTTTCAAAGATGTGTCAAGAAAATAGGTACTGTCAGTGAACACACATTTGTTAGCTTTTGAAAGGGCAAAGAACAAGGGACAGTCGTTTTTCCACAATGCTTAAGTGAATAACTTTCCTACCATTAGGGATCCAAACACTGAAAAAATCATTAGGACTAAAATGACCAAAGATTTTGGCTACTGTTCTGAGCTTAATCAGATCTGCTTTCTGGTTTTCTTTGTGCTTTAACCTGAAGGTAGGATTCTCAGAAACCCTCAGAAGTTACACACCCAGCCCTCAGAGGAATTTGTTGTATTTATTGAAAAAAAAAAAAACAACAAACAAAAGCAAACCCAAACATTTATAAAGACTGACAAATATTGCAGCCTAGAGCTGCAGGCAATAATGTGCCATAATTTTATTAAAATGAGAGTAGCAGGAAAGTTATGGAGAGTATCTTTTCTGTTAATAGGACACAGCTAGAAGCTATTTATGCATCTGCTCTGGTGTTAGCAAGGTTCTCTGCTGACTATTCCATGCAACCATCTAGGTTTCTTCCATTCCTGTTCTAAAAGCAAAGTGTACTGTATTGGAACTTTTCATTCATCTCGTTATATGTAATAGTGTGTCTGCCATCATGTTCTAGGCAGAAGAGTTTATTTACTAGTACTTTTCCAGCATAAAGGGGGAAAGGTAAAATGGCACTCATATACCATTACATATCCTTCAAAGTCCATAACTGAAAATATGTTTACATGTGCTTAAATTATTTGTTTTATTATATTATTAAAAAAAAACAAACACCCAAAAAAACAAAAAAAAAAAACAACAACTCCTGTGGCTTGAAGTAATCATGAGGAGCCCTATGAGGGAGCTGGGGTTGTTCAGCCTGGAGAAGGGAAGGCTCAGGGGTGACCTCATTGCTGCCTACAACTACCTGAAGGGAGGCTGTAGCCAGGTGGGAGCTGGTCTCTTCTCTCTTCTCCCAGACAACCAGCAACAGAACAAGGGGACACAGTCTCAAGTTGTGCCAGGGGAGCTCTAGGCTACATGTTAGGAGGAAGTTCTTCACAGAGAGAGTGATTTGCTATTGGAACGGGCTGCCCAGGGAGGTGGTGGAGTTGCCATCCCTGGAGGTGTTCAAGAAAAGACTGGATGAGGCACTTAGTGCCATGGTCTAGTTGACTGGCTACGGCTGGGTGATAGGTTGGACTTGATGATCTTGGAGGTCTCTTCCAACCTGGTTGATTCTATGATTCTATGATTCTATGATATTCAGTTAAGATGCTGAAGCCTAAGAGTTAAAAAAGGCAATTTTTGCACCCAGTAGACATACAGATTATCTAATATATCTAGAAATTCATCTAATATGCACCTAGAATTTATGACATTCTATGCTCATCAAAATGTCCTAAACCTTTAAAGACTTTTTTTTCCCTTAAATTCAAAATGAGAATATTTAAAACTACTCATGTAATCAGAAGGTTGGCAAAATACTTAACCAGAGCAAAAATGTTCACTTTCTGCTCAGATTGTTAAGATACAGTGCTTCATCTAAGAAATCATCTTCACAGGCAGAAAAATTATCAACCTTTCTCATTCATAGTGGGAAAAGGAATTATTTTATTTTTTAAAGTCTCTGAGTTAATTCTGTACCATCCCAGACAATTAACTACCCCTAATGATCTTCCTGATGGTCTTGTAAACGTTCCATCAAATGTAATTTGGGCACAGAAGAGGAATCAGGGAGCTGCTGAACTACATCTTTAGTAAATGATGTCCCTGCAAAGTTACTCAAGTGTTACTGTCAACTAAGCTTCTCATCTCTCATTATCCTCATAATCAGCTAGCTGTTGAAGATCATATATAACACAGGTTTGCCATTTGCAAAGCTTCACCTGAAAGACTGATACCCTCCGTGGCATAAATTCTGATCACAATTCTCCAGCAGTGAGACTTACATGAAATATATGCTGACATCACATTTCTGCTTTTTACTATGGAACTGACATTTATGCCATTTATTGCCAAGTGAAAGATGAATCAAAAATAAAGGACTAATGAAAGATATCATTAAACTTCCACCAAAGTTTAAGCTCTGAATTTAAATGGAACTGTGCAGGAGATGTGTAGGACATGCAGTATCAATCCACCCTAAAACCTCAGGGATGAGAGGGCAGTGATTCCCTAGAGAAGGACCCTTGAATTCCCAGAATGTAAACACAGGAAGACATTACAAAAAACCTGACGGGCCCTGAATGTCCTGTATGAATCTATGATGAAGGAATGTGAACTAGACTTTCTGGGTCCCTTGGCAGCAGTCAGTTTCCACAGACTAACAAATGGAGGAAAAAAATCTAATTGAGTGAGGAGGGGAAATTCAAAGAAAATAGAGAAGCTTAATGACTATAACAAAATTAAAATAATCAGTTAAAATGATGTCTGGGTTTAGATTTGGGAATTTAGACTCACAGGTGTTTGATTCTCAGAATTGCAGTTTAAAGAGTACTCTCCACCTTTCTGAAAATGGCATACCAGTGAAAAATTAAATGTAAAACATAAATGCTTGCTTTCTCTTCCAGCACCCTCTCTTCCACTCAGTCTGTATTGACACCTGAGACTTAGAGACTTAAACTGCAGAGAAATGGCCTAGATTAGACTGACGTATGTTGTATTTATTGCATCCTTGGAACACTTTCCATAATGCTTGTATCTTTCATCTGAGCAGAGATAATTTCTGTATTACAGAATATGTGCTGACAGACTTCCTTTCTCCCATGTGCTCTCAGAAATAGTCTCCCAAATGTTATGTGTTAAAAACATGACACGGAGACACTTGATTCAGTCATTGTTATCTGAATCAGTCAAATATCTGACAATCTCTTACATAGTCCCCTGATATTTGTGAGAGTAGCTGTTCTTCTAGAATGCAGTGAGAGTTTTCACAATTTCACACTACCTTCAGTTAATACAAACAGAACAGATTTTCCATAGTGAGGGAACAGTAACACACTTTCTTTTGTGTCTAAGAATCTTGTTTAAATAGTGCTTTCTTCTGCATGTCAAGCAGCCTCACATTCAAAGACGGTTGCATGCTCAGTATTTTCTTCACTGTAAACTTTTGACTTCTATTAACTGAATGAAAGCTCTGAAAGCTTCACACTCTCTGCTACAATTGTGAAGTGCTTTTCTGGCCTAGTAACAGCAATGTTAATAAAATGTATGTTTGACACGGATGAGAGGTTTTTTTTCTGAAGTCTTCTTTTTAGGCTTATAATCATTCAATAGTAATCAGAAAATTCTGGTTAAGTGATGGAGAGCTCTTTTTAGGAAAGAAAAAAAAAAAAAAAAAAGGG
Source organism: Tricholaema leucomelas (assembly GCA_013400475.1). NCBI lineage: Eukaryota > Metazoa > Chordata > Aves > Piciformes > Lybiidae > Tricholaema lacrymosa > Tricholaema leucomelas. Next base: position 26,285 of record WAAF01020796.1, on the reverse strand, counting down.
TATTTTAACCAAAAGAGAGAAGGCTTTATAATATGAACATACATAGAATCACAGAATCAATCAGATTGGAAAAGACCTCCAAGATCATCCAGTCCAGTCTATCACACAGCCCTATCCGGTCAACTAGACCATGGCACTAAGTGCCCCATCCAGGCTTTTGTTGAACACCTCCAGGGACAGTGACTCCACCACCCCTGGGCAGCCCATTCCAATGCCAATCACTCTCTCTGGGAAGAACTTCCTCCTAACATCCAGCCTATGCCTCCCCCAGCACAACTTGAGGCTGTGTCCCCTTGCTCTGTTGCTAGTGCCTGGGAGAAGAGACCAACTCCCACCTGGCTACAGCCTCCCTTCAGGTAGTTGTAGGCAGCAATGATGTCACCCCTGAGCCTCCCCTTCTCCAGGCTGAACAACCCCAGCTCCCTCAGCCTCTCTTCATAGGGTTTGTGTTCAGGCCTCTCACCAGCTTCATTGCCCTTCTCTGGACACGTTCCAGCACCTCAACATCTCTCTTGAATTGAGGAACCCAGAACTGGACACAGGACTCAAAGAGTGGCGTGAGCAGTGGTGAGCACAGGGCAAGAATAACCTCCCTCATCCTACTGGCCACACTGTTCTTGATACAGGCCAGGATGCCATTGGCTCTCTTGGTGACCTGGGCACACTGCTGGCTCATCTTCAGCTACTCTCTACCAGCAGCCCCAGCTCCCTTTCTTCCTGGCTGCTCTCAGGCACTGAGTTCCTAGCCTGTAGTGCTGCTTGGGGTTGTTGTGGCTAGAATGTAGAACCCTGCACTTGGCCTTGTTAAATCTCATCCCATTGGCCTCTGCCCACCCATCCAGCCTGTCCAGGTCTCTCTGCAGGGCTGTCCTGCCCTCCAACATATCAACACATACTTACACATATATAAAGAACATAGATATATACAAATTGTGCATAATTTATGTACAAATTACAACAGAAAATTAGCTCAGTGGACTCAGGTCAGAAAGAACCTTTTGAACACTGACATGGGAGATTGACTCCATTAGAAACTATGTGCAGAAAATTTAAGTATTTTCAGATGCAAATAGTCAGAATGTTTTCACAGGAGTGTGCTGGAAGAGCGATGTAACTATGGCCTGTGAAGCATGCAACTAAAGAAGATTTCCTGCTGGCTGGAGATGGTATCTTTGAGAGGAAAAAGAGCAAGTGTTTGCAGGCATATGGTCTATTTAATCACACTCCTAGAAAGATCCCAACAATGTTTCTTTTTAATCCTTTTCCATATGATTTAGGACTAGAAAATAACTGGAAACAGTCTCTACAGATTTGCCATTAAGAAATCATTCATGATTACACTGATGTCAAAAAGTTGTGGTGCAATATAGCATGACTAAGAATGCCTTTAACACTGATTTGTAGCATTAGAGCAAAGCTGAGGAGATGCAGATGGGAAGAATGAAGAAAGTTAGTGGAATGAAAACAAAGTGAACCTCTAGACTCAGATCAACAGCATGACACTCAGCAGTGACTCCCCTAACAAGGAAAGCTTAGTAGAGACTTTTTGCTGCATGGCTGAACACTTTAATCACCAACACAGACAGTGATGAAGGAAGTGCTCTCATCAAATTTTAACTCTCCTCAAATCTGTATTTGATAATAGTAGACCTACCGAGTTCAAAACTCAGTTTTGTTCACCTTTATAAAAGAGGTTATTGTTTATCTGTATGAGAACCTTCCCTTTTTATCCTGTGATGGACTGGTTTATTCCAGATGTTTTGATAAAGGCTATAGCTGACAAACAAACAAAAACAACCTTTTAAAAATCTAAGTAGAGTTAGAAAAGCTGGATATTCTTTATGTTCAGATACTCACTGATTACCTCAAAAAACTCCATTAACTCCATTAGGCTTGTGAGACACATCAATATACAAAATAACATTGTTTGGAATTTTTTTTTCTTTTTCAGAATATCATCCTTATCCTTATCATCCTAACCACTACTTAAAGTAGAATTTAGACACTCTAGTAGGGGGTTAAACAGTTTTATCCTGTATTTCTTTTAGACTACATGAATAAAAAAGCTGAGGCACTGATGATTTGTTAATGTTGATTTTGTCTATTCTTTGTGTAACTTGCCTTGACAATTCAGAATCTATGCATAGAAACCATGCTTGCATTCATATAAGGGAGCCTATCATCCTGTGAGGGAAAATTTCATCATGAAATCCTCTCCAGGATTCTCTCAAGTTCCAGTGCTGGATCTTCACAGAGTTTTGGGACTGCCTAGTTTTCATTTGATTTTTTTTGGTTCCTTGTTTTCCTTTTTTTTTTTTTTTTTACGTTGTTTGTTTTTGTTATGAAAACAATTCAACATTAGACAAACAAATTCAAGCAACTTCTGTTTCAAAGCTCTCAAAGGTTTTCATTTGTTGACAGAAGTTTTAGTTTTGTACTAACACAATAAATTAGATGTAGAATTGATTTAAGTGTAACGAATGTTAATCTCAGTTAAATCATTCAGCTTTGGTGGAGCTAATTGAGATTTACTGCCTGAATTCATGTTGTTAATGTAGACAGAGAAATTTAAGTATAATAAATCCATTGTAAGTAAGTCTTATTTATTGTAATTTAAATTTTAATTTGTATTACTCTTTGTCCAAAATGGGAAGTTTCACTTTAGGTTTAAATGGAGACTTTGTATGAAAGAAATACTAAATACAGACTAAGGAAAAAGATGACAAAAAATGATTTTTCATAAAGAAAATACAGGAGTTTGGCAACATTTCTTTTGGTATGGAAGAGAGTTTAATGGAGAGTCATTGTGTTATGTTCAAGAAAACATGCATATCAGTCTTGCATAAATGTGAAATAATGGCTTGAATTTAATGTCATCAAAATGGTGTAGACTCCAGACTACCTGAAGGGAGGTTGTAGACAGGTGGGGGTTGGTCTCTTCTCCCAGAAAACCAGCAACAGATCAAGGGGACAGAGTCTCAAGTTATGCCAGGGGAGGGATAGGCTGGATGTTAGGAGGAAGTTCTTTCCTGAGAGTGATTGGCATTGGAATGGGCTGCTCAGGGAGGTGGTGAATTTGCCATGCCTGGAGATGTTAGACCAAAGCCTGGATGATGCACTGGTGCCATGATCTAGTTGACCGGATAGGGCTGGGTGATAGATTGGACTGGGTGATCTTGCAGTCGCTTCCAACCTGGTTGATTCTATGATTCTATGACATAAACCTGGAAAATACATACTACAAACAATAAGTAAGTTAAAAAATCTGTACAAAAATCTATGGATACAACTAAGTATGAAGATTCTAACAAAAGCAATATTTCCAATAGTGTTTGAAGAATATTTTTTTTAAAAGAAAGATAAAAGCATTGCCTCCAAATTCACAAACCTGTCTAGAGTTGCAATGATTAAGAAAAAATCTGAAATTACATTCAAATTAATGTCATATATGGATTTATTGAGTAAATATCTTTTTTTTTTTTTTTTTTGCCACTCAGAAGTGTCTGTGTAAAAAGTAAAATTATTAGAAGATATTTGAACTTACCAAAGAAAACCTATTCAAGAACCCTAATGTCTAGAATAAAGACCTTTAAAAAAATAGAGAAGCTTTTTCACTCTGACTACATTTGGCTTGCCATACAGGAAGAAAAGTATATAAAATCCTGTCAAACAAGAGCATTTAAAAGTTTTAACAATTTTTCCCTGTTAAAAAAAAAAAAAAAAAAAAAAAGTAGATTAATAGAGGTATATTTTAAATGATCTTACAGAAAAGTCAGTGAACATTAGTTTGCTTGATGTTTTTACGGTGTCCAGCAATTTAAACCCCAAACCTCATAGTTCATATACATCTTGAGTTCAGATCCAACGTTGGCAAGAAATCAGCTTGACCAAGGAATAATACATATTCAGTGCAGGCTTCAATTTATTTCTGACCTTTAAAATAAAATCATTATATGAGATTGATGAAGCTGAGAAAGATTATCTTCTGTAACCACTATCATGTCATACAACATCTGATTATTTTCCTGCCTTATGAATTTTATACATCCTCTGACACCACCAACTGATAATTTATCAGTTATTGCCCTACAAGTGAATCATCTGAATCTAAAATGATGGAATATTACAGATAAGGCAGCATATGCATATAACTCTATTCTCATACAAGCATAATATAATATAATAACATGCTGACAAAAGTTGTAGGAATTTTTTTCTCTTGTCCTAATTTGTGCATTTGTTCCACAGAAAAATGGTCTGTTTCATATGCTTAGCAACGTTTGATAGCCGTATTTTCATTGCACATTCGATCAGCCATCTATACATGCAACTGATAGTACAGCAACAGTTACTTGTATCAATAAAAAGGAAAACGAGAATATTCTATCTGAAGGAAATAAAAATCCCAAATGTTTTTTCTACTAAAGGGATGCTTATATGGGTTCCAAAATAGTTTGCATGAAAAGTAACCCAACACAATAAGAAATGGTAGAGTGTTGAAGTCTGTACTCCACTAATTAAGACATATCTCACACATGAAGGACAGCATATGAAGACACTGGTAGCAGTGAAAGAGTGAATGTCATAGAAGGAATGCTCTCTGTTTCCTAGCTGTTACTAATGTTCTATTTCCAAGGTGAAGCCAGCTATGACTGAGATACATCTTAATCAAGTTGTTTCCCTGTTTTCACCCGTTGGAAAAACACTAGTATAGTAACTTTAATAGCCATGTGGATAAATAGTTGTCATTCATCTCAGCAAGTGAATCATAGCAAGATGTATTTTCAATGTGTCCGGAAAAGATCAAGTTCTGAAAAGGACTTTTCTAAGGGAGGGAAATTCCTGAAATTAAGCTGATCCTTTTGCCTGGTAGGGAGGAGTTTAGCAATTTCTGATCAACATTACTCTCTTCAGAGTAAACTCCTTTGTTATTAATTTCTTGGGACCTCCTGTGATCACAGTGCATACTAAAGATTTTGTGATGATTACTTTTACATGTTGACTCCTGTGCTTGCAAGTAATGGTTATTTTTCTCCTGTTTCCTACTACATATGCAATGATAAAATACCAACATAAAGTGAAGCTGAGAATTTCTCTTATGTCTGTATATTATTAAGATAAAAATTAATTTTCTACAGTGTAAAGTAAAATTATACCCTAAGAAAATAAAATATTGTCATCTTTCCATTGGTATGTACTATCCACTAACAGAAAAGTCAGAGTTAGTTAAGAGATCACAGACAGATATTTAAAACAGGTTGTAGCAACAAGGCTGGTGAGAGGGCTGGAGCACAGCCCTATGAGAAGTGGCTGAGGGCATTGGGATTGCTTAGCCTGGAGAAGAGGAAGCTCAGGGGAGACCTCATTGCTGTCTACAACTATGTAAAAGGAGGTTGTAGCCAGGCAATGCTTGGTCTCTTCTCCGGTGACAGAACAAGAGGACACAGCTTCAAACTGTGCCTGGGCAGGTTTAGGTTGGACATTAGAAAGAAATTCTGCATGGAAAGAGTGATTGTCCATTGGAATGGGCTGCCTGGGGAGGTGGTGGAGTCACCATCCCTGAAGGTGTTTAAAAAGAGGCTGGATGAGGTACTTAGTGCCATAGTCTAGTTAATATAGGAGGTGATAGGTTGGATCCTACAGGTGGTCCTAGAGGTCTTCTCCAACCTGGTAAATTCTGTAAAGGAATCTCAAAGGAATCTTACTCAGTTTCTTCTTCTTCCCTCTGCCTTAGAATATTGTGTGTTTTTTTCTCTTGGGATTAAAATCACGGGTTTAGGAAGCATCTACATATTGGGAACATATCCAAGAAAACAGCATATCCCACTTGGTGCTATGGTCTAGTTGATTGGATAGGGCTGGGTGATAGGTTGGACTGAATGATCTTGGAGGTCTCTTCCAACCTGGTTGATTCTATTCTATCCTGAGTAATAGAGCTATAGTTTAAGGCTAACATAAGCTAGGGTTTAGACTCACTGAGGTTTTAGACTCACTGAGCAAGTGTGTTTTGTCCACTTTGTTACCATAACTGGTACTACTTTGTTGCGTGCTCAGAATTTTCCTCTTGTTGCATTCCTATTTTCCAGTGCAAAAATGAATACTAATGCAAATTAATTAATATTTATATTTTAAATCTAATATTCATAGTTCACATTTTATATTAATTGTAACAGTAAGATGCAAAAATTTATTGGTTCCAAAGATTTCTCAGAGCTACTGTACTTGTATTTCTCTGCAGGCAAAGTTTTTGGCTTTTTCATTCACTCACTCCATTTATGCATTAGTCAGAAACAAATTCTCACATCCTGCTCAAATCAATGTGTTTTTTATACTTCAATATTAATGTATATCACTTTGAGAAACGCAAAAGCTTTTCAAATAGAAATTGCCTATTAATTAGACTCCCACTACTTCTGTTAATCAGGGGGATTTTGCAAAATCATGACACGATTCCTTCTCAGAAGAACTGCTTTGGGAATTTTAATTTCTTCTGCATCCTGCATTTACTATGCATTACATCTCAGTTTGTTGTTTCTAATGAAATAATGACATAATTGCTGTGTTGTAAAATAATATTCTTCTTGACTTCTTTTAACCAGACTAGAACACTGTAAAATTCCAAGTCTCAAAATATAATCCTCAAACATTACTTTTTCTTTCTTTTTTTTTTTTTTTTTTTTTTTACCACTGTTGGATGAATGTGTGTTGGAAGAAAATTAAAAGTGAAAAGTCATTTGTTCCAAAAATAACCCTTTAAATTATCTCAGACTTAGAAGGAAAAAAAAAATGAAACTACAAAGCATAATTTGCAAGGAGGTTTTTGTGCTTTGTTCCTTCTACAATGTAAGTTTGCAGATAACACTAATCTGGGAGGGAAGACTGATCTGTTTGAGGATAGGAGGGCTCTAAACAGGGACTCAAACAGGTTGGATTGATGGGCCAAGGGCAACTGTGTGAGATTCAACAGGACCAGCTAACATGTTTTGCATTTGAGTCACAACAAACCCATACAACACAACAGTCTGGGAGCAGTGTTCAGAGAGCTGCCTGACAGAAAGAGACCCAAGGATGCTCGTTGACAGTCAACTGAACATGAGCCATTAGTGTGCTCAGGTGGTCAACAGCATCCTGATCTGTATAAGGAATAGTGATGCCAGAAGGAGGAGAGAAGTGATCATGCCCCTGTATTCAGCACTGGTGAGACCACACATCAGATACTGAGTTCAGTTTTGGGCCCATCGTTACAAGAATGATATTGATGTGCTGGACTGCATCCAAAGAAGGGCAACAAAGCTGTTAAAGAGTTGAGAAAAAGTCTTACAACAAGCAGCTGAAGGAACTGAGATTGTTTAGTCTGGAGAAGAGTACGTCAAGCTCTCTGCAGCTCCCCAGAAGGAGGTGGTGACTGGTCTCTTCTCTCTAGTATCAAGTGATAGGCCAAGAGGAAGTGGCATCAAGTTGCATCAGGGGAGGATTAGATCAAATGCTAGAAGAAAAGTCATCACTGAAAGGGTTCTTGAACACAGAAGTGACTGATCTCCTGTCCCTAGGTTGTTTAAAAGCTGCAGAGATGTGGTGCTGAGGGACATGGTTTAGCCACAGACTCGGTAGAATTGGATAATGGCTGGCCTCAATGATCTTAGATGGCTTCTCCAACCGAAACTATTCTATGGTATCACAGTGAGGTAAAAATTATCTATATTATGAGAAAAAGCTGAGGCGCCTGGGACTATTTAGACAAGAGAAGTCTGAGAGGGGATTTTCTCAAACCTTATCAACATCTAAAGGGCGGACATCAAGAGGATGGGGCTGGGCTCTTTCAAGTGGCGCCCAGAGACAGGACAAAGGGCAGTGGGTACAAACTAGAACACAGGAGGTTTCCATTGAACTTAAGGAATATCTCCTTCATGTTGAGGGTTACAGAGCACTGGAGAAGGCTGTCCAGAGAAGTTTGTGGAGTCTTCCTTTCTGGAGAGATTCAAAATGCACCTGGACATGATCCTGTGCAACCTGCTCTAGGTAAACCTGTTTCAGTAGAGGAGTTAGGCTAGATGGCCTCCAGAGATCCTTTCTGTGTTTCTGTGATGTCTGAATATACTAACACATAACTCTTTCAAAAAAAGAAAGACAAACTTGCTGATGTTGATAGTGTCAGCAAATGACTGTGTAGTCTTAAACATTTTATGCTGCATCAGGGCCAAACTGCGTAGTAAAACTGTTACCTATAAATTAGTTAATACCAGAGAATGATCTTAAACATGTAACTTAAATTCCTTTTGAATTAAACTGTGCTGGAATACCTTTTCTAGTCACTAATGGGTATTTAATCTACAGGAACACTTGGAGCTACAGTTAAATTTCACAGTGTATACACAATGGTCAACTGACCCTCAGCATCAATAATTTCTATCTACAGATCCTCTTCTATTGTGCAACTATTTGGTGATGCAAATCTTTTTCTGCTACTGCAGACACATTTCCTCTCACTATATTAATGCATGTGTGCATACTTTCACATGAGAATAATAACATTTCAGCTTTAAAGATGCTAAAGTTCCATAATTTAAAACAAACTTGCATTTTCCCCAGTGATGAATTTTAAGCTTTTCAAATTTAAAGTATTTAAGCAGATGAGAAGAACCTTCACCAAAGCTAGAAACAGTTTATCGACAAATCAATAAAACCTTGGAATATGGCTACATTGCACTTATTGCTGATCTTCTTTTATTCTCATAACTTCTCAGAAGAATCCCTTTTAGTCTCCCGTAATTGTTGTGCAACAACAAGAAAAAAAAACCTAAACTTTAACAGGCTTGGGGTGGAAAGAGGAGGAAATGAAATAAATATTTTTGTCTGAGCTCTTCGTTATTTCTTGTGTTTTCACTATGGCTTTCCAGTGTGTGTGAGTTGAGGGTTTAACAGAGCTAGCCCTGTCTATATGTGCACTTTATCATGTTTTACCTGTGAATTTAAAGCAGGTTAGTATTGTTCAGTACTGGTCTGGGTAGCAAATGACACAGGTTTTTTCCTGTGTTGCATTTTTTAAAAGTATGTATATCACAGTGAATGAACTATAAAGGAAATCAGAATCTCCCTGCAAAATAATGTGAACAGCTTCCAAGTCAGTTCATAAGATATTTTAGTAACCTGCTGATAAAAGCTGTGTTTATATATATAAATCGTCATTACTGTCATTCTAAGGGTGAGAACAAGTTGCTGGGTTATACCTTGTGCAAATTCCAGATTCAAGCATACAGGAAACAAATAGATAAGATACAATAACTGGAAGGTAACATTCCCATAATGGTTATTTCCTGAGACACATGTCATAAGTGAAAAATCTTTTGATATACTTTACTCCTTCAGGGCTTATTGCCCTGGATTTCTTCTCATGAATAGGTACTGTCACGCATTAAACTCAAGAGCTTCAAGCAGAAAGAGGCACATGACAAACTTTTTTTGCCTAGTTTCTACACTGTTCCAAATGCATTTTCTCATTCACACTTGTAAAAGAAGATGAACTGGAGTCACTAAGTGTGTAGGTGATGATGTCAGGGGAAGATTTATTTTTCTGCTATTACATTTTGTTTTAAAATTCAGATGCACTCATTTTGTTTTGAGTTTTTAAAAAATCAAGAACTTGCAAAATGTTCTGGAAAATAAGACGTGTGTTTGACAAGTAGCTATGTTTTTCAACATAGGAGAAAATTGTAGATGATTCCTAAGCCATAGATATTTATCTAGAAGCATGAGGTGTGGAAGCAAAATGGAGCAAAATTTACTTTTTTCCTCCTAAGTAATAAAGAACATGACTAGTAAACCCTAAATCTACGTGTTTATAAAGCAAGTTAGTTGAAAAACATAAATGTTCTCAATGCAGCTCAAACATCATTTAGATATAGAGCAGTGTAATTTCAGTTGAACACATTAAGTCCCAGATCACGTAAATGATGAAGCAGAGATAAAAATACATCTGAAGGCCGAATAAAATTTGAAAGTCATACAGAAAAGAGTTCCCTCAAATCACATTTTTGCATTTCTCATACCTTATGCAGATTATTTGATATTATTTCTACTTCTCTTTCATAACTCATTAATTACAGCAAATAAACATTCTGAATTTTGGAATTATTCAGTCTATTTGACTTGATCCACAAGAAGGGCCGGAGGAAGAAACTGGAGAATTACAGAGCTGTCAGCCTGAGCTGCCAGGCAAGGTCATGGAACAGATCATCTTGAATGCCATCACAAAGCACCTACAGGATGGCCAAGGGATCAGGCCCAGCCAGCACAGGTTTAGGAAGGGCAGGTCCTGCCTGACCAACCTGATCTCCTTTTATGATCAGGTTACCCACCTGGAGAATATAGGGAAGGGTGTGGNATTAATCCATGTGAGATGATATTTTCCAAAATTAATATTGTTTATTAATTTTGCTATCCAGAACTCTCACCACCCCTGACTACTAATTTTAATTATATTTGGTTTCTTACATGGTCATGGAAACATTCTGTGGAAAATATAGACATATAATAATAATAACCAGCAAAATATATCAGCGTTAATTGAACTGGAAGAGACTATTCCTGTGGTCAAATGCCGCTTGCAGTCAATATGCGGCTTGCCCAGTAGATGATCTCAAGCTCTTTCTGCTCTTGGCAGAAGGCAGTAGAGGTTACAAAGAGGAATTTAAGCATTTACTCACAAATTATTATTATTACTCAACTCACAGAGCTAGGCACAGTCCAGACAGTGCCCAAATGCTTTCCAGGGACTCTGTCTTGTTGGACGTTTAGACTTGAATCTTCCCAGCTCCTGGGGAAAAGATGCAGGCAATCTCTGACCTTGTTCTCCTGGATTCTTCTGGACGATCTGTATATATGTCCAGGACTTCTAAGCAGGATGTTCAGGTGCAGAAGGCAGGATGTTGTGCACTCTCAGCAAGATGTCGCTCTGATCACACAGGCCGATCACATGCAGACATCCAGAGTCTGCTTCTGGTAACTCGCGGCAGTGGAGTTTACCAGGCAAGCAATAAGGCAGTGTGCAATAGCAGCATGGCTGGACGCAGCAGAGAGAGCAGGGCAAAGAGCAGGGAAGCAAAGTAGGGAAGCAAAAGCAGGTTGTTCACCTGCATATCTCCTTTTATCAATGTAGGCTTAGATTAATTGCCCTTTGGACACAAGAATAGCCAATCAGGATGGCAATTAGCCAAATCATACCGTATTAGGCAAAGCCACAGGCTCACTTTTCCCTAATTTGTGAAAAGCACAGGCGTCGCGCTAGGCAGGCAAAAGCTAAGTGTGTGTACCTATACTGGAGTCCTGTGTACCCCAAAATTCCTCTCCCTCTGTGGTTTGAATGGGAGAGGAAAAGGCACGAAAATACCTGTTCCCCTCCAACCCCGCCCTGCAGGCATGAAGGCAGGGAGCAAGGGACCCTTCCGGCACAAGGGGTGCCCTGTGCAGGGCCCACGCTGGAATCGGCTGGGGATTGGCTGTGTTCTTCACGCCTAGGAAGTGGTAACTCAGCTCTTTGTCTAGGAAGGGTATAAATATTGGGGGGACTTCCCACCTTGGGGTTCCTGCCTTGGGGTGTTCCTGCCTTAGAGTTTGTTCCTGCCTTGGAGTTCTCCCCCCCCGCCTGCATAGCTTCTGCACGAGGAGCCCCTGACTCTCTGAAAGACAAGCTCCTGAGGCACAGGCCTGTCTCTGCTTTGGCTGCACCTTAAGCACCCCCTTTATGCAGCTTTATAGCTCTTAACGACCCTCAGAGGCTTCTGAAAGACCCGAAGGGACAAGCATCTGGACCGCCCTTCCTTTCAGCCAGCCTGACTCACCCATGAGTAATTTTGGCTCAGCCTTATATTAATAAGGGGGATGCTATATTTAATAGCTCAAGCCTTTTCCAACTTCTGACTTCCAAAATAGTCAAGCCTACCTATGGTATCCTTGTAGATCTTCTCAATCAACTGAACTTGGCAATTAAAACTAAATTAATTTCTGTATATANATTGAGTCCATCATCAGTAAGTTTGCAGATGACACCAAGCTAGGAGTGGGTGTCAGTCTATTGGAGGGTAGGAGAGTCCTGCAGAAGAACAGACTGGATGGGTGGGCAGAGGCCAACGGGATGAGATTTAACAAGGCCAAGTGCAGGGTTCTACACTCTGGCCACAACTGCAAGCAGCACTACAGGCTGGGGACAGAGTGACTAGAGAGCAGCCAGGAAGAAAGGCTGAAGATGAGCCAGTAATGTGCCCAGGTGGCCAAGAGAGCCAGTGGCATCCTGTCCTGTATCAGGAACAGTGTGGCTACTAGGATGCGGGAGGTTATTCTTCCCCTGTACTCAACACTGGTCAGGCCACACCTTGAGTACTGTGTCCAGTTCTGGGCTCTTCAATTCAAGAGAGATGTTGAGCTACTGGAACATCTTCAGAGAAGGGCAACAAAGCTGGTGAGGGGTCTGGAACAAACCCTATGAAGAGAGGCTAAGTGAACTGGGGTGACCTCAATGCTGTTTACAACTACCAGAAGGGAGGCTGTAGACAGGTGGGGGTTGGCGTCTTCTCCCAGGCAACCAGCAATAGAACAAGGGGACACAAGTTGTGCCGGGGGAGGTATATGCTCGATGTCAGGAGGAAGTTCTTGACAGAGAGAGTGATTTGCCACTGAAATGGGCTGCCCAGGGAGTGGTGGAGGCGCCGTCCCTGGAGGTGGTCAAGAAAGGCCTGGAAGAGGCACTTAGTTCTGTGGTCTAGTTGATTGAACAGGGCTGGATGATAGATTGGACTAGATGATCTTGGAGGTGACTTCCAACCTGGTTGATTCTATGATTCTTTTTGATATTAAGTACTGGCCAATCTTGAGCGCCAGAAGAAGAAACTATCAGAACTATCATCTGATGAAACTACAGATTTTATTATAATTATGTAAAGGAATAATTCAGTGATAGCATATCCAAGACAGATTTTTTTTTTAATAACTGTTACCACATGATAAAGACCTGTTCCTAGTTATCATCACCCCATCCCCTCTCCCACCTCCAATCTGTTAATACGAACAACTTTTGAACAGTGCAGCCTTCCTCCTCATAATGTGACAAATGAGTCAAAAAAGTGGGAACAACTCTTCAACCTGTTAAACAGTAAATTCTTTATAGTCACTCCTCCAGTATTTAATGAAATTTCTTTTTTATCTTTTTGAAACTTCAGTCTGCTGAGGAAAGTGATTGCCAACTGGATAAACACAATGAACTCGTCTTTTCAGAAAATATTAATTTAGACGCCTAATTAATCTTTTTTACCTAATCCAGCAATTAAAAATAAAAAAAAAAAAAATCTGAACATAATCTATCAATACAGTTCAAGTTCCTGGGCCAGAACAGTCCTCGTTATCAGTACAGACTGGGAGATGAGGCAATAAAATGCAGCTCTGAGAAAAGAGACTTGAGGGGTGCTGATGGTCAAGAAGCTGGACATGAGCAGAAAGTGTGAGCTTGCAACACAGAGGGCCAATGACTTCCTGGGCTTCAAGAAAAGATGCACTACCAGCAGAGACAGAGAGGTGGTTCTGCCACTTTGCTCTGACCTGGGGAGACTTAACCTGGAGTTCTGCGTCCAACTCTAGAACCCTCAATACAGGAAGGACATGGACCTGATGCAGCAGTTGCAGAGAAGGGCCACAAAAATGATCATGGGGTTGGAGCACTTCTGCTACAAAGATAGGCTGAGGGAGCTGGGGTTGTTCAGAGTGGAAAAGAGGAGGCTCTGGGGGCCTACAGGGAGGCTGGAGAGAGATTGTTTACAAGGCATGTGATGATAGGACAAGGGGCAATGCTTCAAACTAGAGAAGAGCAGATTTAGATTGGATGTTAGAAACAGGTTCTTTACTATGATGGTGGTAGAACACCGAAACAGGTTGTCTGAGGAGCTGGTTGGGGGCCCATCCCTGGAGACATTAAAAGTGAGGCTTGACAGGACTGTGGGCAACCTGATCTACTTGAGAATGCCCCTGCAGGGATAGGGGTGGACTATATGCATCCCAAACCGTTCTATGGTTTTATGACTTTCAAAACATCACATAAAATAAGCTGGTGTTGAAGTTTCCTAAGATATCATTTTGGTAAGAACATTTGGAGTGTCTAAGTCTTACTCCAATTCTAACAAATATATGTCAGGCTTTACAGAGCAGATTATGCATTCTTTTTCTGAAACACCAACATTAGTAAGAAAGAACACTTGCAAGTAACACTCAAATCAAAGTCATCAGCTATTTCTTCTGAAGTTCTTATGCCTCTACAAGACCATTTCCATCAAAAATTCACTTAAAGTGAAAACTCTCCTTAAAATAACTCAAACCAAAGCCAAATATCCAAGATCAGAGAGATCTGTTAAATATTAGATTGCAAAAGAGATTACTTAGCAGGTAAAATCAATTCTGAAAGAAAAGGGAGGAACAAAATTCTATTGATTCTTATCANTATATACAAAAAATATACTCTTAAAAATTATCAGACAGGAAAAAAGGCACACCAAAACATAGATAAACAAACCAAAATAAAACAAACCAGACAAAAGTCACACAATGTTAAATGTGCTAAATGAGAGGGAGGGGAATAGAAAATACTGTCAACTATTTCAGGGAATTAAAATAATACAGAATATTTTAATTGTTTTAATAGCAGAAAATAAATTTTCTAGGAAGAGTTTACTAATCAATGTTGCCTAGCAACTGACAGAAAGAGACATTACAAAAGAGACACAAACACATTTAAGGAAATAAAATCCAGGGGCTAAACTAAGAAAAATATTGCTCTTCAGGGGTTCATAACATGGTTACAGAAACAAAAAATATGCAGATGAATGGCTAAAATGATATTTAATCTACAGATTATAAACTGAAATAACTACACATAATCCACCATAAGACAAAGAACAAATTAATTTTTAAGTTAACAAGTTAACTAAAAGAAATCTCAAACTTTTGAGTAAATGGTGGCTTTGTCTCTGGACTACCATTCACATGTATAGCATTAGAGATTAAAATAATCTATCAAAGGTTTATTTATACAATGGTTTTACATTGCATCTAAGAATGGTTTTTCTTTCCAGGAGAATATATCAATCACAATTAAAGGGATGAAGTAACTCCAAATAAAAAAATGACCTTTAGGAGGGATGTTTAGACTGATTAAAATGATATAATTCAGAAAACTACTGAGTGACACAATCACTTCTACTAGTTTATGAAACAGTATCACATAATCATAGAATCACTCAGGTTGCAAAATAGCCTTGGGATCATCAAGTCCAACCATTAACATTACTCTAAATTTAAATTTCACCCCTACACCATCTCTTCAAGCACGACATCTAAATGAGCTCTAAACTTATCTAGAGTTGGTGACTTCACCACCTCTACGGGCAGCCCATTCCAATGCCTGACCACTTTCTGTGGAATGTTTTTCATATTGTCCAGTCTAAACCTAATCAGTCACAGCTTGAGATTATTCCTTCTTGTTCTATTGTTAATCACCAGTAGGAAGAGACCAGCAGCAATCAGTGATGAGGTCTCCCTTCAGCCTCCTCTTTTTCACACTAAAGATAAAATTTATTATCCAAGCTCTTACCCAGCTTTGTTGGCCTCCTCTGCACTCATGCCAGCACCTCAACATCTCTCTTGTATTGAGGTGTTCAAAACTGAACACAGTACTAGAGGTGTGTCCTCACCAGTGCTGAGTACAGTAGGACAATCATCTCCCTGCTGTTGGGCACAGCATTTCTAATACAAACCACAATGCCATTGGCTTTATTTCCACCTGGGCACACTGCTAGCACTTTCAGCCTCCTGTGGATTAGAGCCCCCTGGGGACCTTTTCTGCCAGAAAATTTTCCAGTCACACTTCCCCAAGGCTGTAGTGTTGCATGGAATTGTTGTAGCTCAACTGCCAGACCTGGCACTTGGCCTTGTTAAAGCTCACAATATTGACACTGGCACATCAATTCAATTTATCCAGAGGCTCTGTAGAGCCTCCCTCCCCTCTTGCAGATCATCAGATCCATCTTCCTTGAGATTTTAAAAATATCAAGCAGTATTTTAGAAAGCTTTGTTATTATGGCATAACAAAAGCTGCAATAGTGTTTGCATTATTTACACTACTACAACACAGTATTTGGAAGTTCAAACACACATAACATAATTGCCTCAGTAAGACATAATATAACATAAGATATAATTGCCCTGGAGGGTTTTTTTTAACTGCTTTCTGGAGTTATGTGACATTTACCACAACCTTTAAAGGCTGTAAGTAATTTGCACTACTTTTCACTACTTTTTTCTATCATCTTTTTAATTTATTTTAAAGAAAAATATTATTTTTTAAATATAAAGATGAGCAGCTGTAAAATCAGGAATTCCTGTTCTATTGCACTACAACCAACTCCAGGAAAATCTCCACAAGAGGTATCAACGCTACCTTAGCTTCAAATGGAAAGAGAAGTTCACATAAAGCATGAATTATTTTTTTAAAGATTAACTGAATTTGCTCCAAGCTACTTTCTCATTTATTTATCCAGAGTTCATAGCATCTGAACTTCCCTGAAGAATTGCTCCTGTGAAGTACTATGTCTTGCTTCCGCTTCAAAATGCTAGCTTCATCATGAATTGCCAATATCTGCTCAGCTGACGTGGATTTTTTTTTCTTCCACTTGAAGCGCATCAGTACCAAATTAAAAGCAGATTCTGCCAATAGCTATATGAGAATCACCTCCAAATGTGATTATAAATGATCCTTAAATGCTGACTTTACTTGTAGTAATCAGCTTATATAAGTGAGGAATTTGTGTTCTCTTCCTACAGCCTCTCAGGCTCTGTCAAGGTCAACAAATGTCAAAGCTGTACATCAGAGATACTCTTACAGCAAATAAGGAATAAAAGTGCTTGTTAGTGGGCTTCAAAATTAATTTATAATGAAAGCATCCCTTTGAACCAGATGAAGTAGAAACCTTGTCAGGGTCATAATGGTAAGCACATCTTTTTGGTAGTATCACAGAAATTTATAAGCACATTATTTATCTTATCATTTTGCTTCGTTTTCCTGCAACATGCAGATACTTGCCTACCTCAAAAGGATGCTGAATACTTCTTGAACAGTTGTTGTGATGCACATGGTGGTTTGTTTTGGTTTGTTTTTTGCTGGGTTTTTGTTTTGTTTTGGTTTTTTTTGTTTTGTTTTTTTACTTGCACAAATAGCATGAGACTGTCTATTACAAAATCTCCGACAAATTAAACCCAAAAAACTTAGACACAGAAACAGCACCAAAGCCTGGGCAGCTCACAGAGAACTAATGCTTCTAACAAAAAAAAATGTTTCTACTTTCTTTGGAGGAAAAATGGGAAAAAAAAAAAAGTTATAAAGCTCTGCATGCAGGCTTCATCAGAGGGCACATCAAGCTCAGTTAATTGTCTGCCTTTTTATCTCCTGTTTCCAGCCACACATCAATATAATTTTGTGAGCTCCTGTCATTAAGCGTAGCTGACAGTCTTTACTGGCTCAAACTTGCACTAAGCCTGAAGCTGAAAAGTTCAGTATTGTGGAAAAGTTCTTGCTTTCACTGTGAAGATTTCCTTTCCAAATTTTTGAAAGGGGTTTCAGTTTGCAGTAAATTATGTTTTGAAGCTTACTGTAGAAAAGAACATTTGAAAATAAAGCCAAATCCTCTTTTGAAATAATCCTAATGTTGTGTTAAAAATTGCTTCTTCATATGCATTAAAAGTAAGTTTAAGTTTCACTCAGTCTTTCATGTTTTATGCATTTATGCAAGATTTCCTGTGCAATTCTTTGGTTTCTTCCGTCACTTACTGTTCTCCAGTGACCTTTGTGTGCACACCAATTTTAAAGTTATTTATTTTACAGCAGAAATACAACAGAATACTTACATGATGCATATATAGAATAATTATTCTGTAAATATGACCCAAGAGTACTATTTTTTTTTACTTCAAACATATTTTGTAGCTGAATTTTATCAAATGTATCCAATTCTTGAGCCATACAAATGGGATTTTGAGAAAAATACAGATGAAAACTGCAGGAACTTTTTTTATTCAAAAGTATGTAATTTGGAAAATGTTTTTTATCTGTCAGCAATGGCATAGTCACAGTCATTAACGCGTTTAGCACTGTGTAAACAGCAGTAGATGTTCATACTTGGTGAGAACTCAAAGATTAACTCCCTGAAAGGAAAAACGTGACTTTTCCAGCATAGATTCATAGGTTCATAGAATGGTTTGGATTAAAAGGGACTTCAAAGATCATCCAGTTCCAATAACCTTGGCCGTGGACAGGGACACATTCCACTAGACCAGGTTGCTCAAGGTTTATTCCAGCATGGCCTTGAACACCTCCAAGAAGGGAATATTCACATCCTCCCTGGGGAATCTGTTCCAGTGTCTCACTATCCTCACTCTCAATTTCTTCCTAATCTCCAGCATAAATCTGCCCTCCTGAAGCTTCTATCCATCTCCTCTCTTCCTATCATTGCAAGGCCTTGTACAAAGTCCTTCCCTATCCTTCCTGCAGGCCACCTTGAGCTACTGGAAGGCCACTCTAAACTCTCCCTGAGACCTTCTTTTCTCTATCCATCTCTGTCACTATATCCATCACTAAACATAGCTTTGTGCATGAAATAGCCAAGTACGTCTAAAACCCAGTGAGGAGACAAAGCAGATAGAGATTTTCTTTAAATCACCTTCATTTTGGTTTCCTTAGAGTAAAAAGTTTTCTGGCTTTAGGAAAGACTTTTAGATTCAGCTTGCAGATTTACATATATTAAATTGACAGAGAAATTATAATAATTTCTAGAATGCTTAAATTGGTCTGTCTTCAGAGCAGAACCACATCTAGTTTGACAGATTTGTCCATTCTACTTATGACAATAAAAAGGAACATCCACCATTAAACCATAAAGACCTACAAATTGAAATCAGGAGAAAACAGAATATATAAGAAGCAAACTGGCAAGATAAAAGTGTCTACATAGACCAGCATCATACTTTGGATGTAGCATCACCAGTAACATATCTGCAAAACCATGTAAGAGGGCGCATGAGTGGTTTCCTGGTGGTGGCCTTTCCATTCAGAGATGATATAATCCTCCTGAACTATGCTGGATAGACCTTTTTTCTAGTATTAATTAAACAGATTGGAGCTTCTACTGTCCATTGTATTATATGACATAGTATGACAGCCTGCATTGTCTGAAGTAGCATTGTTTTCTCTTGTTTTGAGTCTACCACTTAACATTTTATACCTCTATCAGGGCCTGAAATATTTATGTCCACACTGAAGAGTTTAGAATATTTAATAGTTTGCCATATCCAAAATACATATTCCTGTTGCTTTTTAGTCTGTTTCAGTTCTCAAATCTCCATTTGGGAACTCTGAAATGGGATGGATTTTTTTCTTACCTTACTCAATGCATAAGTTTGCTGCAGTTCTAGCCAGAGGCATAGAGAAGTTGTCTGTATTTCTGCAACAATTCTTTATTTCTTTTCTTCAATTGCTGATGACCTGGAAGTCTCATAGATTTTACCATTACAGAGCCAAGATCCATTACTGAATAACAATATGTAGCTTACATGTATAATTTTATCCAAAACATTTAGTTTTCACACTTTCAATGCTTTAGATGTGTGCAACTGCCTCCTCTCTAGAATGAAAACTGGTTATGTCTCCCACCTTTCAACTAGTTATTTTATCTATGCCTATGCCTGTAGGATCTCCCATCTATACAGACTCATTTGGAGAATTTAAACAGGTTTATGAGGACTTCTCCTTTAGAAAATTCCCTTTTAGAAAATTCTCTTTTAGATGTGTTCCTCCAGAGACAAGCCTGGGAGAGTACAAGCTGTATGGAATGGATTTTAAGTTATAAAGCAATCTTCAGCAATAGAACTCTTGTTGGAAATAAAGAGACAGGATAGGGAAAGAAACACTTTACCCCAACTTAATATTCCATTGATTCAAATTTTGGGGGAAAATGTGGGTAGTTGCTTGTGAGAACAAGATGAATGCAAATGTGGTCCAAGGAACACAGAAGTATAAACTATATACAAAAATACACAATATGAATTGTTTGTAATTTGTGATGCTTTTAAAAGACCACAAGGTCTTGCAGGCCAAGATTTTTTTTCTTTATTAAGATTTTTTTTAAATGCAAATCAAATGTAAAGAAAGGTACATTACACATTTCTGGTTAACCTTTTATGCACTTATTTTACTATATACACTATTTTACTAATCTCAATTATTAGAAGATATCCACATATAAGTTTCCCACCCATCAGTTGAAAAAAATATTGCTTTTCAAGGGGTGGAAAATGTAAAAAATGAGAGGGATAACGCTTAAGCAACTGCACCTGGTTCATGTTACAGCTCACTCACAACTGTATTCCAGCAGAATAAGTAGATTTTAAGGACAGAATCTATTTTCTTCCAACATTAGTCATATTCTAATATTTGACTGAATATTTGACTTTGACTAATATTTGACTTTGAAAATATTTCAAGCAACGTAATTTTGATTCAGTACTTTATTTTTTCCAGTATCAGCATTGTTTTTTTGACAAACAAATAAATGTATCTTAAGAAAATGAAAGATTTTACTATCTAGCTTCACCACAAGAGATTCTTATATGAAATCCCCTTTCTCTGTTTTTCATTTGTTTGGTGATTTGGCTTTTTTGTTCTGATTTTTTGTTTTGTTTTGTTGTTTTAATGGGAGATGAAAATTACTACACAGAACTCAAACAGGACTCTAGGAAACATTTTGTCTGTGCGTTTACCTTGTTGATCACCCTGTCCATGTAAGTATATTGAGTTTCTCACTGACATTTACCTGAAAACAGTGCAGGAATTTCTTTGAGAAGACAGATTATTAGCAAAGATGTAAATAAAGCTCAACATACAGACAACAAAATAAAACTCAATATATATTGTCTCCAATCCCCATACTAACAAAACAAGCCTTGTTCTATCATTTAGTTTCTGCTTAGGTGGAAGAATTTAAAATTTATTCAAGGTCAAACAAAAAATCTCTGCAAGACATATTCCTTGTATAAACATATAGAATACAGATTAGAAATGGTATTATCTTGGTATAATAGACATAATGAATTAAAAAAAAAAAACAAACCTCAGAGTATCTCAAATTATTTTGATTTTTTTCTAAACTTTGCATTTTTCAACTAAATTCTCAATAAAGTGGAAGTAGACTAATTTATTTCCACCAATTTGGCATCGTGTGATAGAAATCTTTTCTTTCAGCAAAAATAAATTCTTGCCTCAAAGTCAACATAAAGTGGAGTTTTAAACGATATTTATGGACTTTGGTCTCATCCATTCAGGTCTTCATAATTTTAATTCTAAAAGTTAAGAAATTTACTATTCAGTGTTCTTTTTTTTTTTTTTTTTGCTAGAATAAATACATATGTGCTAGTTTGAGCCTAGCTAGCATGTTTTGGTNGTTTTACCTTGTCTATTTCTGTCTATAACTGTATATACTGTAAATATCTGCTTGTAAATTGTGCCAGCTGTAAATATAAGCTTCATTCAAATTTCCAGAGCCGACTGAGTCTAGTCTGGGTAATTTCTAAAAGTGTGGGGGGCGGGGGACACCCAAACCATCACAACATACTACAGGTGAAGAGGAGAAAAAAGTAGCAAGCAGAGAAAGAATCAGAAGCAAAGAACCTATAACATATTTTATCCTTAGACTAACAGAAACCACATAGAGAAGATTGTCTTTAATTCATTTTCTATTAAGGACAAGTGATTTTATTAGGCTGTACATTCTACAAGTAATCTCAATAGTAAAATGTAATTTCAATTTACTACCAATGGCCTGTAAAATCTCTTAAACAATGGCTAGGATACAAACAATGCATATTGTTTATCACGGGGATATTTCAAGCAGTAAAAGACGGCACTATTGCAAAACTGGTCATCATTGCTCAGCCACAAAAAAAATGGAAATCAAATGACTCGTGGTAACAGAGGAGAATGAAGAGTTTCTGGTTGTCACTATGGGCATTTAGGGAAAATAATAGCCACTTTGTATTTNGATACCATTTAGCATTGACTCTTCAGTGTTGGGTCAAGGATTGGACTCATGATCTTTGAGGTCTCTTCCAAGCAGATGTTTTCTGCGATTCTGTGACTTTGGATTTGAGCTGCCTCACTTCTAAGATGACACAACTTAGGTCTTTGAAACTCCTATATGAGTCACCTTACACTTTAATTAGTTCAATAAGATTGAAGAGAACAAATTTTCCCAGGTTGAGAACTGTAGGGTTAAAAAAATCCTCTGGGGACTAGAAGATTCTTATTCAGTCCCATAATTCTGCTACCTCTTTATAAGCTCACTGTGAGGCCAGCTTGTTCTTCTTTCCTCCTGCTCCTGACCTGTGTCTGGCAGGAGCCACTTTATGGGGAAGAATATGTAAGCAGTAGGCCTGTTTTGGGGCCTCCAGAGGCTTGTTTAGGCCTCTTGGATGGTGGAGGTATTGGAGGGGGAGGGAAGGATTGGAGCACTGAGCAGTATAGATTTAGTTTTTGGGTTGGGGGAAAATTCAATTTGCCAGGGATGCAGTAATTGCTTTGCAATGTCTTCTCTGTATCTCTCTCCAAATATAATTGTGTATTTTTTCTCCATTTTCATTTGAGAGCTTCATTTTTGTCTACTCGCTTTAAAAACCAGGACACAAATAATAATAATAAAAAGAAAATTTAGATAAACAGGAAATTTCTGAATCTGAGAAAAAAATGGATGTTGTTAAGTTTAAGTAGAATTTTGGCCAGAACAATCAATACCTTGAGAAAGGAAAGAGGTCTGTACTGTATATCAATATGGGCATATGCACCATATGGGTGAACTACACCATATCTGCTGAACAGATGTAGCAATGTGATAATTCTGAAACACAGAAGTAGTTGAGCTTCAGAGTCTTTATCGAATTCAGTTCATGTTCTCTCAGGGGTGCAAATGCTATTCCTTGGCAAAATGTGTAATTAGGGGGAGGTATAAAGCTTTGCCTTTCTGTCATTTTTAATACTCTCCCTGCACCTAAAAAATGAACCTCTTAATTATTCGTGTTTGCCAAATACCTGGCATTTGGCACTGGAAGCAAAATGGAATGACACAGGATCAAACACAATAGAAGTGCTGAGCAGCAAAATCAAGCAGTTGTGCTTGCTTCTCCTGTTGTTACAGAACCTTGGAGATGTATCTCCAGGTGGAACTGTCTAAGAACTTCTGGTTGTTGCAGCCACAGGCAAAATGACTTTGAAATAAGATTACATTTGTAGGAAGTGTATCCACCCAAATCCATTAAAAGAAACAATCTCCAGTCATCACAAAGCAACCAAAGCAACAACAACAAAAGAAAAAAAACCACCAACCCAAACCAAACAAATAAAGCAAAACACAACAAGACCACAAAACTTTAAAACCCACTGTTAAATGAAAATAACATTTTTTTTTTTTTTAATGGTAGAGTTACATTGTTTCTTGGCATCATCTTCTCCAAGATATTTTGAATGTCATTCATTCCTAGGAGAGAGCTGCTCATCGAATACCGTACAGTTGTAAACTCATCCATTTATTTGGATGCTAAGAGGATTAAAGAATAGTATGTATTTATATATTAATAGCACGGTAAAATCCTTATATTCAAGGCTGTTAACACTGCAGACAAGGTTTCAGAGAATCTCTGTGTCAACTGCAGATGGTCAATCAGTCTGGACAAAAGAAGTAAAGGTGATGAAGAAGATGGAATCTACTATTTCATCACTACCTAACAACATACAAGTTTCTTCCAGTTAACCCTGGTCTCCCACAATTGCATTAAGAATTATTCCACTGTGATAATATTTCTTTTCACTAATCCTGACTAATCACATCATATTAAAACAAATTAAGACCTTGTGTAGGAGAAAAAATAGCAGTTGTCAAGGATGTAAAAGTAAAGCAGCCAATATCACTCACAAAACAGTATCATTTACAGCTATGTTACAATTACATGTGGTTGCTTTGTAAAGCATTTTGATAACTTGCTTGACTGTAAGTGCAATCTGCTTTCTCATCTCAGTGTTCCCTTTTCTACCTTCTGTACCGGAATGGTTGTTAAAAGGTAAGATGATTTAAGCATTTGGCTCTCTGTGGACCTGGTCTTATCACACTATAGTATCATTTGCCTTCCATAAGAGCAAGGTTTTTCAGTATATTTTGGGGTTTTAACTAACTGGGACTACAACCTCTAGCTAGTGTTGCTATTTCCAAATGGTGGGATTCAGAATTCAGTAAAATTCACTTTCTAGCAGAACTTCACTCTTACCTTGACATGGTTTGTTAAAATGGAGCATTTGCCTCACAAAACCCCTGAGTCTTATGATTGCCCTATGTTTGGTGTACTGCCATGCAGAGGTAACAATGACTAGCACTGGCTCTTTGCTTGTGAAAATAATCTAGTGAACAGTTCTGTGCAAAACTGAAGTGTGTTTCCACTAAAAGGATTTTAATCTCAGGTTCCATTCAAAAGCCATCTGATATATGACTATGACTGACCTCATACTTAAATGAAAGTCATCAGCTAAGTTCCAGCTTTGGCTAACTAATATCTGTAGATCAACAGCAGATGAAAGCAATCAGCATTGAGCAGTGGGCTGGCATACTGTTAAGAGACAAGAATTTGTTCCTATGCCATTGACTGCAACTGATGATTCATGGCACTTCCGCAGATGATTCTGACAGAACCTTGAATTTCTTGTTACATCTCAGATGAAAATACGTCATAACAGATCATATACAACCCGATTTCAAATAATTCAGGGTTTTATTTTGTTCTTTAGTACCTGGTATAAGCAAGAATTTGGTGCATGCAGACAAGAAAGAGATGTGTTAAACTTATTTTATCGATTTGTGTGTGTGTCTGTCTGTGTGTGTACTGGAGTGGCAGAAGGAACCAGAAAGATTTATGGACTTTATTTTCTGATAAGTCTTACAAAGGAAAAGGTCAGAATTNCTTTTGATTCAGGAAGACATATAGGCTTTCTTATCTATGTGTTACACTATTTTGATCCATTATTTTGTTTCCATTAAACACAGTTAGTTTGAAAATGTCAGATGTTAAATTTGCCTGAAAAACTCTTGTGAAATAATAGAAGGGAAAGAAAAGTTCTATGGTGTGAAGATGGCAAAGGTCAGCTAGAATGAAACACAAACAGAAGAAAAAAAGGGCAAAGACATTAGGACTATCCACAAAGTTAAATGAGTTCATTAAATTTTAAGAAGTTCCATAGAAAGATTTATTCTAATTCTATCAGAAATCCATAGGATCTTAACCACTTAAACTCTTTCTATCAGCAATACCAGAAGATTAGTAAGATCTGAGAAAGTGAGATCAAGTTCTGATTTCACATGAAAGCTATCTGCGAAAGTTACAGCACTGCTATTAAAGCACACATTAAAACAGCACGACAAATTAACTTGCAGTTCTGCCTACAGCTGTACAACTTAACTTCTTCACAGACAATTTACACCAGATTTAGACAGGCAATCCCTGTTTGTTAGCACAGATCAAAAACCAATACAGGAAATGAAAACACGAATAAAACATAGAGTTGAAAGCATTGAATGCAACTTGAGAAAAGAAATAAATCAGCAAATAAAATCAAAACTAAAGTAAGCAAAACTGAGAAAAAATTATTTGGAAATCAATGAAGAAATGAGAAAATAATTATATTTTAACACTCACAGAAATGTACTAAGACATTCTCTTATTTATTTGTAATTCATATAGGGAACAGC
Source organism: Tricholaema leucomelas (assembly GCA_013400475.1). Taxonomy (NCBI): domain Eukaryota; kingdom Metazoa; phylum Chordata; class Aves; order Piciformes; family Lybiidae; genus Tricholaema lacrymosa; species Tricholaema leucomelas. The sequence continues at coordinate 420 of WAAF01020796.1, read as the reverse complement.
TATACGTCAAATTTGTCAAGGCTGGTTTTATTACACTAGGCAATCTATTCCATGACATTTGCTGCAAAAAAAAAACATGTAGATGATCAGATACATTTTACCTCACATTTTTTCCAGTAGTGATTAAAAATAAATATTAAACAATAAACAGATACATTTGTGTTGATCTTACTCTGCCTTGGACTGTGCATGGATAGTCTTTTTTCCATAGTAAAGGAACCCTGGGTGCCTACAGAAAATAAAAGAATGTAGAAATTTCAGATCAAAACACATTTTCTAAGTTTTTTTGCTTGCTTTCTTGTTTTTGTTTATTTCTTTGATGGTGTGTGTGTGTTGGTTGGTTGGTTTTTGGTTTGGGGGGGTTTGTTAGTTTCTTCTGTTGTTTTGATTTTTAGAATAGAATAGGATCAATCAGGTTGG
>WAAF01020794.1:61862-129488 GCA_013400475.1 Tricholaema leucomelas | reverse complement strand
CACCTCTCCAGCCTGTCCAGGTCCCTCTGGATGGATCCCTGCCCTTCAGCCTCTCTGCTGCACCACACAGCTTGGTGTTGTCAGCAAACTTGCTGAGGCTGCACTCAATGCCTCTGTCCATGGCACTGACAAAGATGTTGAACAAGACTGGTCCCAGGACTGATCCCTGAGGGACTCTGCTTGTCAATGGCCTCCACTTGGACATGGACCCATTGACAGCCACTCTTTGGGTGTGGCCCTCAAACCAGTTCTTTCTCCATCTCGTGGTCCAGCCATCAAACCCATGTGTCACCAGCCTGGAGACCAGGATGTGGTGTGGGACAGAGTCAAAGGCCTTGCTCAGGCCCAGGTCAATGCCATCAGTTGCTTGCCCCTCATCTGTGAATGTTGTGACCTGTTCATAGAAGGCCACCAGGTTTGTCAGGCAGGATTTGCCCTTGGTGAAGCCATCCTGATTGTAGCCAATCCCCTCTGCACTATTCTCCTGTCTCAGTAGTGCCTCCAGGAGGATCTGCTCCATGATCTTACTGGGCACAGAGGTGAGACTGGCTGGCCTGGAGTTCCCTGGCTCCTCCTTCCTAACGATTTGAAAATGAGAATTAAACACATGCAACCCTAAAGATTAATTTATGTACTTCACCCTTCTGAATTCCCTGGAAGTAGGATGAATCATAGACAGATTTTCTTATTTATCTGTGTGGTTTCATACGAAAAGACACCACAAAACACAAGGAGAATCAGCTGGAAATGCACTGAGCTCACTGAGACAAAGATCTGATCAGCAGCCTCCATTTAGCTTTACCTGAAGAGAGGATCACAGCAAATGTAATCTATCTGCGTACACCAGGTTTTCTTCAACTTGCTCTTTAACCAAACTCCAAACTCACTTGTCCACTGCAGTTTCTTTAAAGAGGTTCTAAATTAGCAAAGACTTTGCACACGCCTCTGCAATTCCTTATTTTACTTCTAATCTGTGATACTTAGGAGTAGTGTGAGAAAGAGTGCAGCCACGATGCTGCAAAAGAACTGTTTAGCCACCAAAAGCCTGCTATTTCAACGTTTTGCTGTTTGCTTCATTTTCAGCCCAACTTACTGGCTAAAAAAATGATGCATATGATATAATATCCAAATGAATCCTCTTACAGAATTACAACTGCTCTCAGTCACTCATCGATGCATTCTTAATCCCTTTAGTCCTTCACTGAGTTCTCACACTACCATTGTGCAGATTATAAGGGCTCAAAGTAGCTCCCTATTTTCAAACAAAACAGAAGTCAATGTTTTGTCATTGACGTTTGGGCTGGTAAAAGAATAGTGTGAGATCTGTCCCCTGACTTGATGAAAACCAACAGAGAAGTTAGTCTTCATTTACAAGCACAATAGCATCTGGCTATAAACGTTAAAGTATTTGCTTCTGCTGTAGATAAATGGCAGAGAAACAGGAAGTTAGCATCTATTAGATCATAAATCTGAGCTATTTCAAAGATGCATTTCACATTAGAGGCAAAATGTATATCCTGAACATTCTGAGTCAAACATTCAGGGCTGACCTCATTGCTGTCTGCAACTACCTGAAGGGACGATGTAGCCAGGTGGGGGTTGGTCTCTTCTGCCAGGCAACCAGCAACAGAACAAGGGGACACAGTCTCAAGTTGTGCTGGGGGGAGTCTAGGCTGGATGTTAGGAGGAAGTTGTTGGCAGAGAGAGTGATTGGCATTGGAATGGGCTGCCCACGGAGGTGGTGGTGGAGTCACCATCCCTGGAGGTGTTGAAGAAAGACTGGATGAGGCACTTAGTGCCACAGTGTAGTTGATTGGCTAGGGCTGGGTGCTAGGTTGGACTGGATGATCTAGGAGGTCTCTTCCAACCTGGCTGATTCTATGATTCTATGATTTGTTATACCATGTGAGAGTGTAGCAAACCAGGATTAGGAGCACGTTTTTGTTAAATGCTTTAATAGTAGGATGAGAAAATGATAGCAAACTTTTGCAAAGTAGTTGCATTGGGCTTGATTCAAGGACTGTTTACACCCTACCCTCTACAATGGATCTTTGAATGCAGCTTTTGCACAAATCAAAAATCCTTTTAAGCCACACAGCATCAGGCATCACAAGGAGAATGCCAATTGTTCTGGTCTTCTGAGGAGATGAAGTTCCTCATCCCCTTTTGCTTAATGAATTGAAGACAGTCACTCAATTACAAGGCTAGAGAAAGGATGGATTATCATCTCCAGGTACTCTTGCTGGATTTTGTTAATTTGACTTCCCTAAAATGAGAGAATACTGTGAGAAGACTGCCCCACCTTTCAGGGATACATCTAAGTGCAGTTATTTAGCAAATGGGATTCTATATTCTAATGATTCTATAGCAAAGCTGGAGATGGGTAGGTTCAGACTGGACATGAAGAGGAAGTTGTTCAGCATGAGAGTGGTGAGAGCCTGGAATGGGTTGCCCAGGGAGGTAGTTGAGGCCCTATCCCTGAAGGTGTTTAAGGCCAGACTGGATGAGGCTGTGGCCAGCCTGATGAGAGCAGGATGTCCCTGCCCATGGCAGGGGAGTTGGAACAAGATGATCCTTGTGGTTTCTTCCAACCCTGACTGATCCTATGATCCTAAAACCAATGTTCCTGCATAAGAGAACACATCGGTTCCTATCATTGCTAGGTATGGCTGCCTCACCCTGATGAAGCAGAGCAGCACCATAGAGTTCAAACTACAAAACAAACATAAAAGCCACCACCCAAAATGACAGCAAATTAAACCCAGTGACTTTTCCAAACCAGAGTGGCTAGCTGGCCAGTCTGCAATCTAAAGGCTCGTTCATTAAAGAAGATTGCGCAAAGCTACCATTCTTGCTTTATGAGTATATTGATCAGCAAATGTTAAGTCTTCTGCCAGTGGAAAAAAGTCTCTCATTTGCAAAGGAATACTTGAAGTGAAAATAAAGCTGGTTCACTTTTTCCACAGAGCTGTGAAAATTAAAGTTTTTGCCAGGTGAGCTGAGGATAAGCATTTGTTTGAATAACTATGCTAAAAATTACAAAACAAAATGTGCAAACCATGGTGCCTAAAATCATGCCCTGGCACTTAAATAAGCCAGCCAGCTTCCAGCAATGTTTATCAACTCAGTGCTTCCCCCTCAGTGAAACAGGAGTTCTTTCTGCTGATCATTTGGGACACAGAGATACATCAGTGAAAGGATGTGACTCTGGATACCTGATCCTAAGCCCCTAAGTAATTTCTATTTCAAAGGTGTACAGTGGCATCTCTAGCTGCAGTTTCTGCCACCCCTCATCACTGCTAATGCTGTTGGCATCACAGTGTTCTCCAGCCTTGCTGTTTAGCTCCTGTCAAGGTGGCTGTATTTCCACCTACACTTTATTTTCCAGCCTTGACTACTGTCACAGAAGACACCAGGAGCCAGCAGGACTTCTACCTATTTTATGGGAGTGTGATCTAAGGCGTGCAGCTTTAAAGCATGCAGACAGAACTTTTTGAAAGGATGGAATTATTTTGCATTCACACAGTTTTTCTTTACATGTCTCAGAGTATCTTACAAAATGATCAGTGTAACATGCACTTCTGTCTAGTTCATAGAATCATAGAATGGTTTAGGTTGGAAGGGACCTCAAGGCTCATCCAGCTCCAACCCCCTGCCATAGGCAGGGACACCTCCCACTAGAGCAGGTTGCTCAAGGCCTCATCCAGCCTGGCCTTAAACGCCTCCAGGGAGGAAGCATCCACAACCTCCCTGGGCAACCTGTGCCAGTGCCTTACCACCCTCACTGTATTTGTCTTGAGTATTTGCAACCTGCTCTAGTGGGAGGTGTCCCTGCCTATGGCAGGGGGTTGGAGCTGGATGATCCTTGAGGTCCCTTCCAACTTAAACCATTCTGTGATTCTGTGATTCAAAGAGGAGGAAGCCTGGATGGGAATTACAGAGTAGCAAGGATTTAACCTTCTGACACCAAACAGGAACACAGAGATTGACAGGCTCTTGAAGCAAATGAACTGTACCAAGGTAGCAAGCCTCACATATACCTTTCCCAACAATCCAGTGGGTGTGAGAATAATCAACAGGTTTCAGAAAGTGTTATTTTTCAAAGTGTTTGTTCAACTTACTTCTCACAGATATTTTAAACCCTTTCATAGTTGCTCCCATCCTGTCCCACTCCCCCCAACCCCACATACCTACCTCAGGCCTTATTTGCTTCAAAACTCTCTTAGACTGTATAGGGTTAACACTCCAGCAGGAGTGTCCCTGAACTCGACACTTGACCTCAGGTGGTCCTGACCCCTCCCCAGGGGTGGGTCTGAACACCCCCAGGTGATGGTTAGCCCACTCCCCCCTTCCTGCCCCATAAAAGCAGGGGGACTTCCTGTTCCTCTTGCTCTCTGGACCACACTGCAGCTCTCTCTGCACCCCTGCATCTCTCCACACACGTGGCCACCACCATCACAAACTCAGGTTGTATTTATACCTTTTGTATTTGTTACTCTTCCTTCCCTACACCTTTGTAACCTCCCTACCTCTGATACCCTTTTACGTTATTGTTAAACTTTTTCTTTTTAACTTCCAAATCAAGTGAGGTTGATTTATTTGGCTGTGCTTACCTTCCCTCTCTACTTCTAATTCCTTTCTTTGGGGAAGGAGGGGGAAGAGGGAAGGGCACTTTATAAAATTGTCATTGGTTCTATCAAATATATTAGAGTCTCTGGGAATTTAGATCAGAACCGAGACACAGACCAACAGAGAAAATCCAAAGGACTGCTCCTGCCAGAGCAGTTCAGCTGAAATAGTCTAGGTGTTTAAATCTCCCAGACAAGAAGCATCACAGGAAGCTGTAATTCTGCCATAACGAATAGAAGGCAAGCTGCAGGCTGAATTTAATGGAAAATTAAACTTGTATCTTTTAATCATAGCCTTTTCAGATGTCTACCAAGAGATAGGATTTGGACTGTTATGCTGAGATTAAGACACAGATTACAGCAGAACTGCACCAAAGTCAGCTACAATCTGGAACAGAGAAGGTTTCACCTCAACATGAGCAGAAACTTCTTTACAGTGGGGGTGACAGAGCACTTGAACAGGCTGCCCAGAATGGTTGTGGAGTCTCCTTCTCTGTAGACTTTCAAAACCTGCCTGGACGTGTTCCTGTGCGAACTACCCTAGAGGATCCTGCCTTAGCAGGGAGGTTGGACTTGATGATCTCTGGAGGTCCCTTCCAACCTCTAAAGTTCTGTGACTCTGTGAAAACATTTTTATTATTGCCTATGTGGAGGCAGTTCTGTTATTCCTTCCACATATTATACACTGTCAGTTTCGTTTTCTTTTCATTTGGTCCAGATGAAAGATTGGTTGGGGTCTTGAAAATACTGCAGAAAGATCAGCGCATGATGCTCCCACAAGGTTGCGAAGCTGTTGCAACTGGAGCTGCTGATGAGTAAATCTTGCTATTGTTATGAAGCATTCTGCGTGAAACCAATCAACTACAGGCATAATTAATGAAGTCCACAAGGGCCTTTAGTGGGAACTGCTGTCATCAACCAGAAGGAAGAAACGCAGGCAAGATAAGTGGGAAAGGCTCTGTAATTACAAACCTGCTTGCCTTGGGTCATTGTCATGGTCATTATTGTGGTAGGCCTGATAGGCCCAAAATAGGCTTATCTGTGTCCTGGCTTGCCCAGACATGTTTTTCTGCTCTCCCTCCTCCTGCTGTGGGGAGAAGCAACTCCGGGAAAGATGACAAAGAACTTGGAGCCACTGAGTCTAAGGACTCTGGCCTGCCCAGACTTGTTTTGCTCCTGTGGTAAACAAGGTACACACGCTTAGCTTGTGACTGCCTTGTGCAAGCTTTTCCCAAGTTTGGGTAAAGCAAGCCTATGGTTTCAACTAATATGGTCAAGCTTAGCTAACTGCCATTCTGACTGCATCCTTGGAGTGTTCAAGAAAAGACTGGATGAGGCACTTAGTGTTATGGTCTAGCTGAATGGCTAGGATTGGGTGATAGATTGAACTGGATGATCTTGGAGGTCTCTTCCAACCTGGTTGATTCTATGATTGATTATGCTAGAGATAAAAGAGACTATGATAAACGTGCTGGTTTGAGGCTCAGTGGACTATTCTAATATAAATTAGATCATTGGTTATAAAGAATAATCATGATAAAGTCTATATCATTCATTGGTTTGCTAAAAGTGATAAAAGGCCCAAATATAAGCAATTCTGTCCTCTTTGCTTCTGAGCACTTGCTCCCTTCACTTCTCCTTTGCTCCACTCAACTATCTTCCACTAACAGATAGAACAACGATCAAGGCTTATGTATTGTTTTCATAGAATAGAATCATAGAATCAGCCAGGTTGGAAGAGACCTCCAAGATCATCCAGGCCAACCTAGCACCCAGCCCTATCCAGTCATCTAGACCATGGCACTAAATGCCTCATCCCATCCCTCCCTTCTGTCTGGGAGAGAGAGAGGCTGGAGTTGAGTCCCTTCTGGGCTTCTTCTCTTTGTCCAGGAGGGGAGTTTGGTTTTCTGTGTTATTTCTCCATTGTGTATCATTGTAAATACTTGTAAATACATTGTGTATACATGCTCGTGAATTTAGATTTCCTGTAAATATCTTTGTCTTACTTCCAAGCTGTCTGAGCTGGTCTGGTAAATTTCAGTGAGGGTGAGAAGGGGGAAGTTCCTCAGCCATTACAATAAAATTGCATAAGAGTTCAATAAAAGCAGTATGAAAAGAAGGTGAAGTAAGCTTTAAAATAGCATTCTGGCTCACAAATCTTTTTGATTAAATACAAAAAGGACAAAAAGATCCAGAGCAAGAAATGTTCCCTTAGCCTTGCTGTGGGCACGGAATGCTCCATATAAAAGCCAGAGAGGATCATTTTGACGAATGTGTTGGAAAAGTACCTATACTATCCTCGAGGATAAGACTGTGGTTAGTTATGAGACATTTTATGCTTGGACATGCATGAAGGTATTAATAAATAACCAATGTTTCAATGTGCAAAACCCTTAACCTCATCTGGAGAGAACAAAGTTGAACAGAGAGGAAATAAAGAGAAAACGCTTTCAGCTGGCAATATCAACTGAGTAGCTGAGCCCTTGCACTGACAGCACATTCATTTGTGCTACTTCGAGCCTAGTTGGGATATTTTAGCGAGAGAAATTAGATTCTAGGCTGTGAAAAGGAAACAGTGGTGATGTCTGCTGCACTCATAGGCTTGCTGAGATGTATGAGAACAAGAATACAAACATAGATAATAGAGTTGCTCTCTGGCTTTGGCTGCCTCCCTTCTCTTTCTAACTTGATGTCTAACTAATCTGACTGCTTTCTAACTCCCCTGGCCAATCCTCCAAACTCACCTTGCATGTAAGGCAAGCTCTGTGATAAGGTAGAGGGGTGCGAAGAAGGTGGAAGGGTGGTTGGGAACTTCTCCTGGGGACTCTGGTTTCTGGGAGGGCTGTTGCGTTTCTGTATCACTTTTAACTTGTGTATTTCTGTCTGTAGCTAGATCTATTGTAAATATCTGCAGTCAAGAATCTCTCCCAAGTAATCACACCTCTGGCTGTTAAGAATCTCCATTTCAACAGAATCTGCAGATGAAGTCTCTAATTGACAAGTAAACAAACAGGATCAGCCCTTGCCAGAATTCACATGAATGGGACATTGCCTCAATTCAGACATGAAAAAACAATACAGAATTGAAAATTTGGCCTAATGACTGAAGGAGACACTCAACCTTTCCTATGATTTGAACCTGAAGAGATCATGCAGTCCTGACCATCTTTCTCCTTTCATGTCAAAACCGTATCTCAGCCTTTGAGAGCATGAGAGATGTTAATCTGACTAATATAGGAGCCAAGAATTGGACACACCTTGAGTCCTGTGTCCAGTTCTGGGCTCCTCAATTCAAGAGAGACATTGAGATACTGGAATGTATCCAGGGAAGGGCAATGAAGCTGGTGAGAGGCCTGGAACACAGCCCTGTGAGGAGAGGCTGAACGAGCTGGGGGTGTTTAGCCTGGAGAAGAGGAGGCTCAGGGCAGACCTCATTGCTGTCTACAACTACCTGAAGGGAGGCTGTAGCCAGGTGGGGGTTGGTCTCTTCTGCCAGGCAACCAGCAACAGAACAAGGGGACACAGTCTCAAGTTGTGCTAGGGGAGGTCTAGGCTGGATGTTAGGAGGAAGTTCTTGCCAGAGAGAGTGATTGGCATTGGAATGGGCTGCCCAGGGAGGTGGTGGAGTCACTGTCTCTGGAGGCATTCAAGGAAAGCCTGGCTGAGGCACTTAGTGCCATGGTCTAGTTGATGTGACATTGCTGGGTGCTAGGTTGGACTGGATGATCTTGGAGATCTCTTTCAACCTGGTTGATTCCATGATTCCACACTAAACACCAACCAGCACTGATCTAACTAGGTGCATTGGAAACTCCAGTTCAAGAGTGTTACAGGTCAGCCACATTTGAGAAACGTAACTTCTTTATAATGAATTCTAGTCCAGCAAAAACAGAGTCTAAGCAGTCATTCAAATAGAGTCTAAGCAGTCATTCAAATAGAGTCTAAGCAGTCATTCAAATAGAGTCTAAGCAGTCATTCAAATAGAGTCTAAGCAGTCATTCAAATAGAGTCTAAGCAGTCATTCAAATAGAGTCTAAGCAGTCATTCAAATAGAGTCTAAGCAGTCATTCAAATAGAGTCTAAGCAGTCATTCAAATAGAGTCTAAGCAGTCATTCAAATAGAGTCTAAGCAGTCATTCAAATAGAGTCTAAGCAGTCATTCAAATAGAGTCTAAGCAGTCATCCCAACAGAGGGCTACAGCTCTTTCAGTTTGAAAAGTTGTCTTTACTCACTGCAAGAAGTGGTGAATTTCAACAACATTAAGGTCTAGCTGGAAAACAATGGAACGAGTTAATCCACCATTTAAGTGTCAATAATCTAAACGTTTTCATTACTTGTTAGGATTGTAACAGGATTGGTTGGAAAATGTCATTGTGACTGCCTCTGGTGGAAAACCAGGGCTTTAAGCAAAGAGATGTTTTTCACTTGAAGTGTTTGTTTTTCAAAGGAAAATACAATGATTCCCAATTAGAACAAAACAAAACTAAAAACCCAGAAGAAGTTGCTTCTTTCTGTCGAATTTTCAGCGCAACATAAAATCCAAGATAACAACAAGTTTCCTGAGGTATCCCCTGTCATTTTAAATGCACAGGCAGCCTAAGGACCCTGAGCCCTGAAAACGAAGGAACAAATGAAGCTTCAATACTACAGCTCTCACAAGGCATTAAAATGACCAATCAAGATGTCTAGTTTTGACCCAAAACTACTCTGCTTTTTGAAGAGTTGCTGAGGTTTATTTCTGTTTATTTTGATTTGATTCTTTGAATTCTCAAAACACAAATTTTCAGCTGAAGCTGCATAGATTTTTCAGGAAAAATAATCTCCCCCTTTTTAACTTGGAAGGCTCCATTTTCAACCACCTTGGTCTTTTATTAAGCATTGGCCTCTGTTTTATTCCATGTTTTGTAACGCAACAAGAGAATTTAACATCTGAAATTTAATTTACAGCCTTAATCTTATTTAAACATAGTTTTATTTGTGGTTTAATGCAGATACTTGGCCTGCTGTTCTTAAACTAAAACAGGTATTAAAAATATCTTAATGAAAAACAGTGGTCTGTCTCTCCAACCACTGCTTCTTCTCTGGTAACATAGAAATCTAGTGCATTATGACAACAATAGTTAATGCTATTTCTAGTCAGCGTTGAGCGCAGGGAAAACACAGCATCTATCTGGAGCAGTCTGTTATGAGAGAAGACAGCATGATGGACAGGGTGAAGTGGAAAGCAAGCCAGTAATAATATAGTACTTGGGGTATATACAACGTTCTGCAGATTAAAAGATCTCAGAGTGATTTTATTTACTTTAGCTAAGTAATTTGACTAGAACAGGCTCCTTTGTGCCAATCAGGACCTTTGGTATGGCTTTTCATGGAAAGGGGACTCTGCATTGGCCCCCAAGTAGAAAAGACAATGCATTGTACTAAGGTCAGGCTCAGGGAAAGAATTCATAGATCACAGCATCACCTGGGGCCTTAAGAGTTAGTAGAAGCAGACACTGTAGTAAGGCTTGGACTGATCCAATAGCTGCACTGCTGTTGTGATAGGTCTGACAGGCCCAAAATACATGTATTGGCCTGTTCCTGCACTGCTGTTGTGATAGGTCTGATAGGCCCAAAATACATGCCTGCAAAATTTGGAAGACCTGTCTTTTACACATCACCCAGTAATCACAGCACAGCCATAGACAAACGAGACTGTCTTGACTGGTCGATGTATTCTTCAGAAAGATTACATCTTTAGATACAGAATCACAGAATCAGTCAGGGCTGGAAGGGACCACAAGGATCATCTAGTTCCAACATCCCTGCCATGCCCAGGGACACTCTGCCCTAGAGCAGCCTGGCCACAGCCTCAGCCAGCCTGGCCTTAAACACCTCCAGGGATGGGGCCTCAACCACCTCCCTGGGCAACCCATTCCAGCCTCTCACCACTCTCATGATGAACAACTTCCTCCTCACATCCACTCTGAATCTCTCCACCTCCAGCTTTGCTCCATTCCCCTTAGTCCTGTCACTCCCTAATAGCCTGAAGAGTCCCTCCCCAGCTTTTTTGTAGCCCCCTTCAGACACTGGAAGGCCACAAGAAGGTCACCTGGGAGCCTCCTCTTCTGCAGACTGAACTCCAGCCCCAACTCTTTCAGTCTGTCCTCATAGCAGAGCTGCTGCAGCCCTCTGAGCATCTTCGTGGCCCTTCTCTGGACACGCTCCAGCATCTCCACATCCCTCTTTTAATAGGGGCTGCCGAACTGGATGCAGTACTCCAGGTGGGGTTTCACCTGAACATATAACCCACCCCAATATGTTTCTGTACATTAGCATGATTTGCCCCATTATTTTTGCATCTGTCATTAAAATACAGACTGTTAGGGTGATATCCCTGTGAGGATTTATGAAGCTTATTAATGGTTTTTTTTTGATTCCACAGTCTGATGTGTGGAAAGCTGCAGACAGGCAAAGGAGTGCATATCCAAAAACTAAAAAGCAGCTTCAAGCAAGACTGTTGTGTTATTTACTTGCTGATGAAATTAATGTGATATAATTAAAGATGCTCAGGGAAGATTACTATCTTTTGGCATCAAATTCTAACACATGCTGTAAAAAAGAAATTATTAAGGTTGCATCAACCACATCTTTTTCTTTTTCTGTTATTCCTTCCACCCCACACTCCCCCAATAAAACACTAGAACATCCTAAACATAAAGAACATAAACTGGATGTAAAACAGAACTCTACTTTCTTTTAGTGGTTTAGGATGAGAGGATCTTCCCCTGCAGTGGGAGGCAAACAGTGGAAATGGCAGTGTTTGATCTTTATAAATGTTTTGAACTAATCTGTAAAATTAAAATGAAGATAAATGAAAATGCTCATGAAAAAGATTATTAAAGATAGGACTGTACTACAATAATCATGGTCCTGTGGTCTGCAAATAAAGGATCTATCATAACACACAAGCACTGTGAGGAGGTCTGGAAAGTTTTCTCTTCTTGGAAGAGGCTGAAAGAAACCTCTAATATTCCTTTACTCATTTAGGCAAGGGGGCCAAGAAGGATGAAGAGCAATTTATTTCACAGGTGAAAAGGATAAGAGGACTGTTCTTTTCTTTGTGGAATACTTAAATCAAGATTAGGACAACATTATAAATTGATACTGCAAAGTTAAGACAAAGTTCTGTGTTAGGAATTCAGTCGATCATTACTGACTGACTCTAATGGTGTGAAGAATCTACAGTATCATAGAATCAACCAGGTTGGAAGAGATCTCCAAGGTCATCCAGGCCAACCTATCATCCAGCCCCAGCCAATCAAATACACCATGGCACTAAGTGCCCCATCCAGTCTTCTCTTGAACACCTCCAGGCACGGTGACTCCACCAGCTCCCTGGGCAGCCCATTCCAATGCCAATCACTCTCTCTGCCAACAGCTTCCTCCTAATATCCAGCCTAGACCTCCCCTGGCACAACTTGAGACTGTGTCCCCTTGTTCTGTTGCTGCTTGCCTGGCAGAAGAGACCAACCCCCCCGGCTACAGCATCCCTTCAGGTAGTTGTAGACAGTAATGAGGTCCCCCCTGAGCCTCCTCTTCTCCAGGCTGCACACCCCCAGCTCCCTCAGCCTCTCCTCACAGGGTTTGTGCTCCAGGCCCCTCACCAGCTTCATTGCCCTTCTATGGACATGTTCCAGTATCTCAACATCTCTCTTGAACTGAGGAGCCCAGAACTGGACACAGGACTCAAGAAGTGGCCTGACCAATGCTGAGTACAAGGGAAGAATAACCTCCCTTGTGCTACTACTTCAGTATTCTAAAAGAGTATTACTCTGAAACTATTCTGATTCATAACAGAAAAGTTAAAAATTGAAGTGAAGTACCCCCTATTCTTCAAAATATTTAAAAACAAATGCATAGGGGATGTACCAATACGTGGCAGAGCCAGGATCTCACACATCTCCTCTCTCCACAATTTCTGAACAAAGCTAGTTTTATACAAATCACAAATTATAGTTCACTCCAAATAACTGAATTCATTCGTGAACTCTAAAGGGAACATGAAATGAATTAGCAACTAAAGCCAATACAAAGAGTCTAAAAGGCCATAGGTGTGTGGGCCTGGAAGCTTCCAGTATTTCTCTGTATCATTTGTTTGGGTTTTTTTACTTCCTCACAGAGTTTTTCTCACATCTTGTTGATATAAGAGGCCAAACAAAAGATTTTATCTTCAGCACTCACGAATTTTGCAAGATCCAAAATCCAGATCCCTGGCCATCACAAACCACTCAGACCTCATCTGTAGATGTCATTAAAAAATGCTAATGTCTTTTATTATGTAAGTACTGTCCTGAAGATGAGCACAAGCCATGAAGTTCACGATAATAATATCTGGATTTAAACTTGTCACAGAATCATAGAATTATTTAGGCTGGAGAAGACTTTTAAGATCTCTGAGTCCAACTATAACCCAAGTATCATGGCCACTAAACTAGGCACTGAAGTGCCACACGTACATGCCTCTTCAACCCCTCTGGAGATGATGACTCCACCATCTCCCTGGGCAGCCTGTTCCAATGCATCACCATTCTCTCAGTGAAGAAGTTTTTCCTAATGTTCAATCTAAACCTCCTCTGGAACAATGTCAACCCATTTCCTCTTGTCTGTTGCTAGTTACCTAGGAGGAGGCCAGCACCAGCCTCACTACAACCTCCTCTCAGGTAGTTATAGAGAGCAATAAGATCTCCCCTCAACCTTCTCTTCTTCAGACTAAAGAACCCTAGCTCTCTCAGCTGCTCCTTGTATGACACATTCCAAACCCCTCACCAGCCTTGATGCTCTTTTCTGGACACTCCCCAGGACCGCAGTATCTTCCCTATACTGTGGTGCCCAGAACTGAACACAGTACTCAAGCTGTGCCCTCACCAGGGCTGAGCAGGGGGCACAATCACTTCCCTACTACTGCTGGACACACTGGTTTTGCTACGGGCCAGGATGCTGTTGTCCTCCTCGGCATCCTGGGCACACTGCTGGCTCGTGTTCAGCTGGCTGTCCACCAGCACCCCCAGATCCTTTTCCACTGGGCAACTGTCCAGCCACTCTTCCCCAAGCCTGCAGCATTGCTTGGCCTTGCTGTGACCAAAGTGCAGGACCCGGCACTTGGTCTTGTTAAACCTCATTCCATTGACCTCAACCCACTGAGTTAATCTGCCCAGACCTCTCTGCAGTGCTTTCCTACCCTCAAGCAGATCAAGACTCCCCCTCAATTTAGTGTCACCTGCAAACTTGCTGATGGTGCCCTTGATCCCCTTATCCAAAACATTAACAAAGATATTAAACAGGACTGGCCCCAGTACTGAGCCCTGGGACACACACACACACACACCCACACACCACATTGCTTGTGACTGGGTTTAACTCTGTTTATCACAACTCCTTGGGCCCAGCCATCCAGCCAGTTCTTAATCCAGCAAGGAGTCCACCTGTCTATGCCATGGGCCACAAGTTTCTCAAGGAGAAACCGTGAGAGATGGTGTCAAAGACTTTACTAAATTCCAATCAGGTAATGTCCACAGCCTTTCCCTCACAAATTAGGTAGGTTACCTGGTCCTAGAAGGAGATGAGGTCGGTGAAGCAAGACCTGCCTTTTATGAACCCATGCTGGCTGGCTCTGATCCTTGACTTGCTCTGTGAATGCACCCAAGATGAACCACTCCATAATCTTCCCCAGTATCAAGGTCAGGCTGACAGGCCTGGAGTTTCTCAGATCCTCCTTACAGCCCTTTTTGTAGATAGGTGTCATGTTGGCAAGCCTCCCTCCAATCATCTGGCACCTCCCTTGTTAACCAAGACTGCTGACAGATGTTGGAGAGTGTCTTGGCAAGCTCCTCTGCCAGCTCCCTCAGCACTTTTGGGTGAATCCCATTCAGGCCCACAGACTTGTGAGTGTCCAGGTGGCATAAAAGGTTCTTAACTGCTTCCTCTTGGATTACAGGGACTTACGCTACTCTCCACTCCATGAGGATAATGGGTCTGTCTGTCAAAGACTGAGGCAAAGGCATTAAGTACCTCAGTCTTTTCCACATCTTTGACAGCAATGTTCCCCACTGCATCCGACAGAGGCTCAATTTCCTTGGCTTTCTTTTTGCTGTGCAAAATTTGGTAGAGACTGCCCATCTGTATTGGACTGAGCTCCCATTGACAGCATCCATGTATGGACCTCATAGGCAAATGAAGAGATTTAAAATCAGTAGTTCTACCTACTACTTTCCTTTCATGAATTGAGGCTCTTAGGGCTCAATTCAATGCCAGTTCAGGTACTTTGGACTATCAAACCTACATGCCATAACATCACAGATTTCCAGCGGGCTGTCGTAGCTCCCAGCCCTTGCACATATCAGATTCCCTAGGCCATAATAGAACACATGATGCCTCCACTTCAATGACTTATTTCCATGTGCTGATTTCTCCAGCTATAGCTAACGGCAGCACTTACAACAGAACCTTGGGGATACAAATTTCAGCTTTGAGTGTGCTGTCTACAATTACCTGAAGGGAGGCTGTAGCCAGGTGGGGTTGGTCTCTTCTCCCAGACAACCAGCAACAGAACAAGGGGACACAGTCTCAAGTTGTGCCAGGGGAGGTCTAGGCTGGATGTTAGGAGGAAGTTTTTCCCAGAGAGAGTGATTGGCATTGGAATGGGCTGCCCAGGGAGGTGGTGGAGTCACTTTCTCTGGAGGCATTCAAGGAAAGCCTGGCTGAGGCACTTAGTGCCATGGTCTGGTTGCTTGGACAGGGCTGGGCGCTAGGTTGGACTGGATGATCTTGGAGGTCTCTTCCAACCTGGCTGACTCTATGATTTTATAATTCTGTGACTGATAGTTCATCAATTTTTGGAAAGAAAGACTGTCTTTAGGGATGAAATGAGGTAATAACAGGGACATAAAACACACTTGTGCTGTTATTTCTTTTCCTATGCAATTCAGTGGTTTCCAACTAATAAATCACTCCTACTAAGGCTATTTTCCTATGCAAAAATACTTTATAAATTCATTTAAACTCAGTTTCAGAATGTTCAATAGAGGCATAATAAATTCAGCAAGTAAGACTTTGTAGATATATGAATATATTCTCCTCTTAAGTCCTCAGCTGCCTCTCTTTTAATTTTAAGCAAATTTGAGAATAGAAGACTGGATCTGCAGGCCAACATATAACTTATTAGGAATTCCTGCACCCCACCCCCCCCCAAAAAAAAAAAAAAAGAAGGCAACAAACCTTTAGAACCCTTTCTTCTGTATCATCTCTGTTCTTTTCTCAGTTTCCTATAACACCCATTTTGGTGTCCTTCTGTTATAATTGGTTTAATATCTCAAATTTTCACATTGATAAATAAGTCTAATTCTAAATACTTTTAGAAAGTGTCTAGTTAAATTGTGACAAATGTGTAACTGGGGCACACAACTGGATCTTATGTTTTCATGCTAGCTCACACAACTTCAGCCACACGCAATTTATCTTCAGTCAGTATTAAAAGCAACATCTGGAAAATGCAAGAATTAATAAGAAGAAATACAAAGTCACTGAGCTGTTACTCATTTCCTTGTCTCTAAGTTATTAATTTTCCTATGCTTAGGCTATTAGAATTGATGTGATTGGGCAGACACAAAAACTCTTACATTTATTTCCTTTCAAAGCAATTGTTTTGGGTTTGTTGGTTTGTGTTTTAGTTTGGTTTGGTTTTGTTTTGTTTTGGCTTTTTTTCTTTTCATGCCGGCTCTTTTAACTTCAGGGCTGAAATTTGCTGGGATAGTCATAGCAGAAGAACACCAGCCAGGTTCAGTCTTGAATGAACATCAGCTTTGGAGTGTGGAACAAGGTTTATCTTGGTCCTTTGTAAGAAGGTGACTTTCAGGGTATGATCTGTGCATAGGGATCCCACTGGAGCAAGTGCCTCTGAGCAAGCTAAGAAAACAGAAACCTCACTAACAACCAACATAGTTTCAATGTGAGAAAAGCTCATAAGTACAAATGCCTTAGAGCAGACAGATGACAGGGCAATAAAAACTACATTCACATCTTAGACTGTCACTCCATCACATTAGTCAGCCTCATCAGCAGACTTTGCCAACAGATTCAGATTATACGGAAAGATCATAGAATCAACCAGGTAGGAAGAGATCTCCAAGATCATCCAGTCCATCCTACCACCCAGCCCTAGCCACTCAACCAGACCATGGCACTAAGTGCCTCAGCCAGCTTTTTCTTGAACACCTCCAAGGCTGGCAACTCCACCACCTCCCTGGGCAGCCCATTCCAATGGCAAATCACTCTCTCTGGGAAGAACTTCCTCCTAGCATCCAGCCCAGACCTCCCCCGGCACAGCGTAAGACTGATAAGACTGTGTCCCCTTGTTCTGTTGCTGGTTGCCTGGCAGAAGAGACCAATCCCCACCTACCCTCAACATCTCTCTTGAATTGAGGAGCCTTTGAATTGAGGAACTCCTCTGATCTGACCCTATTTTATGCTGGATCTTGTATGACTTGTCCTCCAGCATCTGCTTAAAGCATAAAGCTGGCAGAAAGCACGAAGCTGGCACAAGAACCACATCATGTGCCTCTGCCTGATCCAGATGAAACATGCATGGCTGAGTGAGCTACTAGCATGTAGTTAGATTATGAATGGTTGTTCAAATGCTGTCTGGGAGTTCTGTTATTGACTACCAGGGGCCCTAAATTTTTACTCAGTCACACATGAATCAGTCAAGTTCAGGAAAAGTGCAAAGGAACGTGACAATTTCTTACTGTCCTCTATTTTTCCAGTCATATCAGATTATCCACAAAACAAACCATAGCAGAGAAACACAGAATCAGCCAGGTTGGAAGAGACCTTCGAGATCATCCAGTCCAACCTAGCACCCAGCCCTATCCAATCGACTACACCATGGCACTAAGTGCCCCATCCAGTCTTTTCTTGAACACTTTCAGGGACAGCAACTCCACCACTTAGTGTCCACCACTAAGGTTCTGTGATCCTGTGAGGTTCAGACTCAAAGTAACTTCTAAATACACAGTAGTTGACACACAATATACTTTGGATTCTGGAAGAGAGATGCTGCCAGCACAATTGGTGGACACTATTTTTAGCATCTAGATTCATCATGATAGAATATGTACATAGTACATACAAGAGAAGCTACAGTAGGGAGAGCAGTGGTCCTTTCTAGCACAGCAGGTATGCCCTACAAATTAAAGCAAAGCAAATTACACAGTGTTTGCTGATTTACTTCTGCTAGTTTGGGTATGGCACTTCAGACTAGCATTTGTTAGCCCTCCAGAGATCCCCTGTACATGGTACAGTTGTGATCAAGTCTTGTTGTTAGCAAATCCATCACTATCATACTTTTGATACTAATGCACCATTGGTTAGCAATCACAAGACAAGCACACAACATTTCTAGTTTCACTTCCTTTGTAACTATGTCTTTAGTAATAAAAGACAGTTACAGCAATAACCCTAACTTTTCTTGGGTGCTTTTCTAAGGCTTCCAGCAACTGCATAGCATGCTCAAGAATTCTGGCTTTAGGTCTAGTCTCTAGCACTGTGAAAATTAAGTAAACACTCCTAAACCTGATGTACTTCTACACATGTATTTTACACAACAGAAACCCCAAAAGAATTCTCTTTGTGCTAATGCTGCCTAAAGAAATAACAGAATAAATCACAAACATAGAAAGTGTTTGCTTCAAATTCTTGTCTACACTCTGTTTAAGGTCCTTTCTTTAAGTGTTGACTGGAAAATCAAGGAGATTAAAATTACTAATTATTGTTTTAATGTTAGAAATAGCTTACATGAAAGAATCTGCAAAGCTCTTATCAAGGCTACAGCTTGCTTCCTTTTTTTATGAGCATTACTTGTCTTTTAAAATACTTCTGGGGCTCGTTTCAGTACAACACAGAAACACAGTATTTCATGTCAAACACAGCCTCAATTTCCACTAGAACTGAAATGCGCTTTTTGGATGACTTACGGAATCATATCCTGTATCATTAATGTTTCCTTTCAAATTAAACATTTTTCCAATGATAAAGAAATCAGAAAACTCAAGAAGATTCCCTAAAGTTTACTCCACTAAGAGGAATGAAGAGTGAGGATGGCACCAAAGCACTGAATGTGCCTCAATATTAGACTACATTCTTAGGACATTCACCTGACACTCTTAGTCCAGGTTTACAAAGCTCAATTCTGAACAGTCTTGAAAAAAAGGAAAGTCAAAATCGATAATATAAAAATAAACATAATTAATTCATACTAAAGTGGTGATCAGCCTGTAAATAACAGGTGAATGATGTAGTAAAAAAGCAGGTAACACTGTCTTTCCAATTTCCTGTTAACAGACAACTGGTTTCTTACAGGAGTTTGCTTCTTTTCAGCTTTCCCTCCTAATATTTACCACCAAAAGAATGTAACTCTCTCTTGTCATTTTCCAAGCACCTTACTGCTACACATCAATCTCTAATAAAAAAGAAAAAAAATACAAGTAGAGGCAGAAAATTAAAGAGGATGCAAAAAAATAAGTGTCAGACCCACAAAGAGATGAGAACAGATGTGATCCAGAGACTTTAGTGGGATCACGTTAATTTACACCCAGTAAAGCCTGGCCAAAAATCACTCCATAAAAAGTAAACAAATGATGCATGAGCCTACAAAAACATCACAGCAGAAATCACTAAGTCATTATCACAGAGGAAAGTATAATGGTCATTAAATGATACACAAGCCCACAAAAAACAGAACAACACCAATCACTAAGTCATTGTCACAGAGGGAAGTGTAATGGTCATTAAATGATACATCAGCCTACAAAAAACATGACAACAACAATCACTAAGTCGTTGTCACAGATGGAAGTGTAATGGTCATTAAATGATACATCAGCCTACAAAAAACATGACAACAACAATCACTAAGTCATTGTCACAGATGAGAGTGAAAGTATAATGGTTATTAAAATGGCTTTCTCTTGCATGTCTTCAGTTTTAACAAAGAAGACTTAATTCATGTTTTCACAGGAGCTTCACAAAGTAAGGACAATATATATCTTACCTGAGCTTTTATTGGTTTTGTTTTGTCTACTCTTCACTTGCTCAGTCCATAAGGTGGGGTAACGAGAAGCTATATCTAGAAAAGAAGCAAAAAAAACCCCAAACAAAACCAAACACGACGAAACAACAACAAAAAAAAACCCAAAGAAAGTCAAAACCAAACCAAACAAAAAAAACACCCCAGAATATAAATTGTAAATGTCACAATTATTTTAAAGGTTATTAGCAGGTGAATAGTAAGGGGCTGATTTTAAATACATACATGGATCTAAAAAAAAGGAAAGAGCACACTGGTTTTCTATTAGGAGAGATAAAACCTTAATTCATGCAGAGGCAGAAATAGTTCCTTCCTTATCCCATTCATGAGAAAGATTGAAAGAAATAACTTTGGACTAAAACTGTGTTTAATCAGAATAAAGATCTCCCCAAATGTGTAATGAAGTCAGATCACCTTCTGTAAGGTTTGCAGTGAGTGGTGAGGCAGGCACAATATATGACTGTCATTGTATGTAGGCCTTGAGCTTTCCATTTACAGACCATCACATTTTTTGAGGCAAATTAGCCTGACAAAGCCTCATACTTTTTATCATTAAACAGTATATTGAGGATAGAATTTATCTTTTAACTTCCTCATTTGGCCATACAGTGTAACTTTGCAGTCTGCCTCATGTTCAAATCTCTCTCAGCCCTAAGTACTAACAATTAAAAATGTTAATGTTGGACTTCATCAGCTGCAGCATCATCTCAAACCATCACATGGCATTCATTGCTTGTCAGTAAAAGACTGTGTTGTGTTTGCTGTCTTTACTGGGAAAAGGCACAATGCTTTCAATTTCTTTCAACTTCAACTGTCCCAGGAGCTGTCCTAACTTAAGGATGTTGTCATATACAGTTCATAATGCATAGCTTAATGTCACACGTTTAAATTCCTGTTGATGCTCACCTTCTTCATCGCCTTGAGGCTGAGTCTCCAGCGCAGGAACCGAGGCATCATCTGAATTCAGAATGGAAAAGATTTGCAAGGAGACTACAATTATGAGAGTAAACTAGGTAAGTGTACTTACATGATGATACTAATGATTTGCACATAGTCCCGGCCAATAAAGAAGCAGTAATTTAAACGCTGTTTGTATGTACTACCAGAATACATACATTGAATCTACAGCCTACAGGTTGTAAATGAGTGCTTCTTGAAGTTATGGCTGCTGAAATGATTGCAGGGTCCTTCGTGAGGCATGAAGTGATCATGTTGCTTCCTGGAGAGTAACTCTTTGGTTTTAATTCTGCACCTTGACACCTCCAGGTTAGACCTGATCAAATCAGCATTTCTAAAGAGCCAATTAGATACATGTATAGAAGGAGTAAGACTTGTGAAAGCAAAAGCACTTTGAGATGAGTGGCTGCAGACATGCTGACACCTTAAAGTGAAAGTTTATTTTGGCAGAGCATAGTACCTGTTTAACATTCAAGTTCATCTTATAATCAAGATTCACAGCTTAAAGAACCAGAATCTTGTTTTTGTAATTCTCATCATCCAGTCAGCCATCTCCATCCATCCACTACCAACCACTACAACAAGGAAAGAGGGAGGGAAATTTACCCAAATGGTAAGAGACTGTGAGAAATGTTAGGTTTGGTAAAACACAGTGGAAGTGCTGTAAAAGAAATATTTAATACGGAGAATTATGTAAGTTAATATTCTGTGAGAAAGAGAGGAACCCAAAGACTCATTTTCTGTTCTTTTTAATAATAGCAGATATTGGGTAAACATGCCTTAGTAGGCCTTGCTAGTACATATTTTCCAGTCATTGCTGTTTCCTGTAGCATGGGGCTAAATCCAAAACCAAGATGCAGCAAACAGCACACACGGGTTTTATTAGCATTTCCATCACTTTCACAACTGGATCTTAGAACAGTATCATTTCCTGATTGTTTTTTCCCTCAGGCATTTTCATGGATGTTAGACCCAACGGTAACTAAGAAGCTTCCTTTTGCATGTAGCACTACCATGGTAACACTGATTAACAGCTTTAAGGCTAACATATTGTTCTTATTTCTTCTTGCTACTAGAATTCAGAACAGCCTCCTCCTGGTTGGTGGGGTTTTTTTGGGGGGGTGGGGAGGGGTTGTTGCCATCATCACTGATGAAATTACTGGATTACATACTCATGCTCTAGAATGATTCTTCTTGTTGGCCTTTGCTGCTGACTAAAGGCATTTGTGGAGAGGTTCTTAATGTATTAGATCCTGATGACAAAATGTTACTGATAGCAAAATCCCAGTCTATGTCAGATCTAGTAACAGTAACTGTTTAGAGTGGTGGATTTGGGTAGAAACATCTCCATTTTAGCTCTTATTGTATGTCACTACATGACAGTGCAGATACTTTCCTGTCACCTAACAGGGAAAATGCAGTTCCCTGAGGAAAGCTGAGATCTCTTAGGTTCTCCTTGATACATCTGCTCTACCAGCAGCTTGTAACCCTATGTGATTCTCGGAAACCAAATGCGACATTTTGCGGAGGATCTACGTCCTTGTTTGTGTATAGGCAAAGCAAGGGCTATGTAATCCTTTCCACAATGGCCAGTGAAGGTTAGGATTCACTTTTTTGTAAATCTCTATTACTTTTGTGAAACCATGCAGAGGATTTTGAGCCATGGATCTTTTCTTCTAGAGGCCAGAGCCTAGTTCGTTACACATACAGATACCTGAACAGAGGTAAAACTGTATTGCAGCCACGGAACACTAACATCCATGCTTTTCACAGAACCTAAGTGGCAGCAAGAGAAACTTACTGTGCTAGCTTGAGCCTAGCTGGGATATTTTAGTGAGAGGAATTAGATGAATTAGGCTGTGAAAAGGAAACAATGGTGATGTCTACTTCACTCATAGGCTTGCCGAGAGGTATAAGAATGTGTATCTTAGGTATAGTTCTTATACCCAAGAACTATATCTTATAGATAGGAGAATCTCTCTCTGGGCGCTGGCTCTGGCTGGAGGCACTTCTCTCCCTAACTTGCTAATTAATCCTTCTGCTTCCTAACCCCCCTGGCTGACCCTCCAAACTACCTTGAGCTTAAGGCAAAGTCTGGGGTAAGGTAGAGGGGTGGGAGGAAGGTGGAAGGGTGGTTGGGAGCCCCTCCTGGGGACTCTGGTTTCTGGGAGGGCTGCTGTGTTTGTGTATTACCTTTTTAACTTGTCTATTTCTGTCTATAGCTGCAGATATTGTAAATACCTGCCTGTATATAATGCTAAGCTGTAAATATAAAGCTTCATTCTTACTCCCATCTCAGTTGAGTCTAGTCTGGGTGATTTTCACAACTTGGGGGGAGGGGGGGGCAGGTAACACCCAAACCATCACACTTACTTTCACTGCAAAAGATTTTAACCAAACCATAAGGAGGCTTCCTTTAAGAATTACTATTTTTCATGTCCACGCAATGACATGAAATACTCCCGTCCAGTGCCATAACTCTCCTTAGTTTTGATGGCATTTTTATGCTGTCCTCTGGGTAGTGGGAAAAGACCACTGAGTAATTTTAGAGAGGCCATTCAGTATCCTAGGGTACTGAGAATTAAGACATATATTTAGATCATGAATTGGAATGTGATTCAGAAAAGCCAGAGGCTGAGAGCAGCTTACAGTAGGAAAATATTCACAGAATCACAGAATGTTAGGGGCTCAAAGGGACCTCAAAAGATCATCTAGCCCAATCCACCTGCCAGAGTAGGATCACCTAAACTAGATCACACAGAGACGCATCCAGGCAGGTTTTGAGTATCTCCAGAGAGGGAGACTCCACAACTGCCCTGGGCAGCCTGTTCCAGTGTTCTGTCACCCTCACAGTGAAAAAAAATATCCTCATGTTTCCATGGAACTTCCTATGCCTCAACTTCCACTCAAGCTACTCCACAAGACCCCAGGCCTGCTGACTACAGATAGGAAATGCTTGTCTCTAAGAGGAAAAAGAATCCTGGGATGAGAACTAGCAGGGCCAATTGATAGGTCTTTAAACTAATTTTGAAGAAGGTACAGGGAAAAAACAGGTCCAGTGAAGAAAAACCTGGCACATTTGTGAGGCAGGGTGCCAGCTCCGCTGATATGCCAAAGGCTGTAAGGGGATTGTGGATTATGTTATACCCACAGTGGTAACACTCCTCTACTAAGTCTCTGAAGTGTCTCTATATCAAAACAAGAAGCATGGGAAACAAGCAAAATGAACTAGAGATCTGAGTGCAGTTGTAAGACTATGATCTCATCACAATTATAGAGCCAGTAAGGGATAGGTCCAGTTTTTTTTCCCCTGTACTCAGCACTGGTCAGGCCACACCCTGAGTCCTGTGTCCAGTTCTGGGCTCCTCAATTCAAGAGAGATGTTGAGATAGTGGAACATGTCCAGAGAAGGACAACAAAGCTGGTGAGGGGCCTGGAGCACAGCCCTTTGAGGAGAGACTCTCAGCCTGGGGGTGTTTAGCCTGGAGAAGAGGAGGCTCAGGGGGGACCTCGTTGCTGTCTACAACTACTTGAGAAGAGGCTGCAGCCAGGTGGGGTTGGTCTCTTCTGCCAAGCATCCAGCAACAGAGGCAGGGGACACAGTCTCATGTTATGCTGAGGGAGGTCTAGGCTGGATGTTAGGAGGAAGTTCTTGACAGAGAGAGTGACTGACATTGGAATGGGCTGCCCAGGGAAGTGGTGGTGGAGTCACTGTCCCTGGAGGTGTTGAAGAAAAGCCTGGCTGAGGCACTTAGTGCCATGGTCTAGTTGACTGGACAGGGCTGGGTGCTAGGTTGACCTGGATAATCTTGGAGGTCTCTTCCAACCTAGTTGATTCTATGATTTTATTACTGGAATGTGGTAATGAATGACTATGTTCTTTTCAGGGAGGATAGACTGATGAGGAGAGGTGGTGGAGTCACTCTATGTGAGTTAGCAACTAGAATGCATTAAGCATAACCCAGGGGAAGATGAAAGCACTGAAAGCTTATGGATGAGAATGAAGGAACATGCAAACATGAACGCTGAAGCTGTGGGCATTTACTACAGGTCGTCAAACCAAGAAGCAGCTATTAATGAGGCCTTCTACAGGTAACTGGATGTAGTCTCAAGATCGAGAGAAAAGAAAGAAAGAAAGAAAGAAAGAAAGAAAGAAAGAAAGAAAGACAAATAAGGGAGGCAGAAGATCTGCATGGATAAGCAAGGACCTCTTGGAAAAACTCAAGAGGAAAAAGGAGGTTTACAGTATGTGGAAAAAAGTTCTGGTCAATTTTCTGGTCAATTGGAAGGATTATAGTAGTATTGCCAGAGAATGTAGAGATGAGACCAGAAAGGCCAAGGCCCTCTTGGTACTGAATCTTGAAAAGGAAGTGAAAGAAAACAATAGCAAAAGGAAGATCAAGGAAAAGCTGAATCCACTACTGAACAATGTGGGAGATCTGGTAACCAAAGGTACAGAGATGGCAGAATTGCTGAATGCCTTCTTTGCTTCAGTCTTTGCTGTTAAGACAAGCCCTGAGGGACCCCAGTCTCTGGAATTAAGAGAGCAGAACTGGAGAGAAGAGGACACTCCACTAGTCAGTCAGGACCGGGTTAGAGATCACTCGTGCCAGCTGAAGGCACACAAATCCATGGGCCCTGATGGGCTGCATCCAGGAGTGCTGAGAACAGGCTGATACTGTCACTGAGCCTCTCTCCATCATGTTTGAAAAGTATGGAGAACAGGAGAGGTGCCTAATGACTGGATGTGAATCCATCTGTACTTTTCAGTCTGTCCCTTGGACAGAACAGGGAACTGTGGGGCTACGGAAGATGGTTTAGGAATTATCTTTTAAACTTTATTCCTTGTTTGGTTTGATGTGTACATTTGCAAACATGCTCCTGACCTCCAAAATCTGCAACTAGAAATTTTATTTCAATATTGGAATGCCCAGAGAAAGTGAGGTGAACAACTGCAACGGCTATGACCCACCAGGCTTAGGCATCTGCCTCCTTCAAATCTACCAATAATGTCGGAGTTGTGTTAGATTTTGTCCTGCTCACAAGACCATGATCTATTGCTAACAACAACAATCAGATGCCCATGAATGTGAGCCATCAAATGAATTAATCACTGTCCAGAGTAAACTGCTGGGTTCATGATGACTCAATCAATGATTGCTGCGGAAATAAAGTGAGGACTTTGGTTAATGAGACTTTGGGACTCCAGAATGCTGCCTTTATCAACAGACAGAGTAATCTGTCCTCCAAGACAAGGAAAGAACATGGGGAAATATTTCAGATTACAGCTATGGGGAGGAAAACAAAGGAAAGAAAAACCCAAAAACCAAACTTCCAAACAGCACAGAATAACCAAATCTTCAGGGCTGAGTCTAGAAAAACACCTTGTCTATGCATATATAGACAGATACATTAATACATATACATATTAATACATATCAATACATATCCATAATGTCTGCATGTTATATATTCATATACCTTCATACATATGTATATTAAAACATATACATAATGTCTATATTATGTTATCTATTAATATACATCCATACATATGTATTTTTATAACTAGGAAGTGACTAAGCATCTACAATGCAGACATAAAATGAATAGCATGTATGTATGCGAGTATGCTTATTATTTGTGCGGCTATATGGCATGATTAATATATACTGATAATTTAAAGCTATGGAAAGCCAGAGTGGTATATCCCATGACTATTTTAATTTCTATTTCCAGGCTAGTGAAGATATTTACCTGTTTTTCCTGCACCTTCTCGTTGTGGCAGCTTCTCACTCACTGAACCTGTAATTGGAAAAATTAATTAACCAGGGCAATATTATATTCACTTATATGCTTTGTAAGAAGCACAGTTCTGGTTTAATGATTCATTTCTTTTTATTACAGCAATAAATATGAGCAAATTCTTCTCTTGAAAACAAGGATTACAGCTTTGCCTGACTTCTGCATTTGCATATGGTCAATTTGCTGTCAGATGCTGCTTCTTGGGCACCAAAGGACCTGAGAAAGAAATAATGTCAAACACTACTTGCAGGGTTCCTCAAAGTCTATGTGGGAGACAAGTATGACACGCTCGCTCATCAATATGATGTGTAACGTCGATACCGTTTATTGAAGCTAAGAGTGATGCTTATACAGTGGCTACTACAATGTGTATAGTTCTGATAGGTCATTTAACAGAAATACAGGCTGTCCACACACACAGAGGCAGAGCTGACCAACTACCCCCCTTAATCCTCCTTATGTAACCAGCTTCTCTCTGCCAGCCCCCTTTAAGGCCATTTCTCCCTGCAGCAGTGCTCCTTATTAGAATGACCTAACATTACCCTTCCTACTCTCCGTATTTCAGACTGCTCAGTTCTGCTGAAACCCTGACACCTACATACACACAAGTGCAAGGACATGTTATGTGCTGCACAGTCAACGTTGCCCTTCCCCACTGATCCAGTAAGGACACATCCTGCAGTAAGATCACAGGATATTAGGGGTTGGAAGGGACACAAGGAGAACATTGAGTCCACCCACCCCTGCTAGAGCAGGACCACACAATCTAGTACAGATCACAGAGGAACGCATCCAGACAGGCCTTGAAAACCTCCGGAGAAGGAGACTCCACAACCTCCCTGGGAAGCCTGTTCCAGTGCTCTGAAATGTACTGCCCTAGCACTACTCCCTCATGGTCCCTTGTGCACAGCTGCACCCTTCCTACACAGAACCTAGCCCATGCATCTCTGACACTCTGAGGGTTTTCATAAGCTTCTAGCTCAAATGAAAAACGTGTTGCTTTCAGTCTAAAATACTTCATGCAAAGCCCTGCAGAAATCTTATGCTGGTGTGGTAAAGTGTGTCTGTTGAGGGAGGGCAGGGCCAGTGTCTAATTCTGTGTTTGAGCTCAGGAGCTCAGATGTGATCCTTAGGAAAGGAGACAGTAACACTGGAAAGAGACTTAAGAAGTTTGAAGGAGATGGAGTTTTGACAGCTGATCCTACCAGCCCGCACTCCAACCAGACCCGGCATCCAATCTTGATTTCAAGTAATCAGGAAATGGAGAAGCTATCAATTTTAGAAGCATAGAGTCAAATAGGTTGGAAGAGACCTCCAAGATCATCCAGTCTAATCTATCACCCAGTCCTATCCAGTCAACTAGACCATGGCACCAAGTGCCCCATCCAGCCTTCTTACTAGTTTTTACAGGAGGCAGTTGTCCTCAAGGTTTAAAATCTTGTACCTATTACAGGCTTTTCTAATTGCACTAAATACCAATGATTCTGACTTTCCTCAGATTTCATCCTGTTACCATTAACTCTATACCTTCTCGATACAATTTTAATACAGAGACATATAATTACAATTCTCTTGCAAATACCCAGATTGCAGGTCTGACTCTTACCCACACTAAAGCACTTTACAACAAATTATGAGTAGAAATGAGGTACCAGAACGAGCAGTGTGTATTTGATGTATGAAAGCAGATGGCAAGAAAATGAAAACCAAGGAATGCTTTTTTTTTGGGGGGGGGAGACATGCTTCCTGCAACAAATCTCATTTCCATTCCTAAAAGGCCCAAGTCAGATGTGACACCAGGGAGATGCAGTCCCCCAACCCTGGGGCAATCCCAAGCACAAATCTAGGCTGCAAGAGGAGTGGTTCAAGAGCAGTGCTCAGGAGAAGGCCTTGGGGGTGTCAGCTCATGCCAAACTCCTCAGGAGCCAGCACTGGTCACTTGCAGCCCAGAGCCAGCTGTGTGCTGGCTGCATCCAGAGCAAGGGGAGCAGCAGCACAGGGAGGGGATTCTGCCTCTCTGCTCTGCTCAGACCACATTTGTAGCACTGCTTTCAGTGCTGGGGCACACAGCATAAGAAGGACGTGGAGCTGCCACTGATAATCTCTTTGTGGTAACAAGAGTATTAAGTGAAGCCCGGTGACACCAGTGTTGTCCCTCTGTGTCCATTCAGAACACTATTACAAATTGAACATAAAATTCAGTTTATACTTGGGTAATTAAACACATTACTAAACATTATATCATATTCCACAATTTAAATCAAAAGGAGAACAGTTGTTCAGATTTAATTAACACCAAATTGCCTTCCGATTACTCTATCAGAATGTAAAACAGCAAGAAACAATAACTCATATGAATGGAGGAAGAGAGTGGCATTCACAGTGGAGAAAGTTATCATAGTGGATCTAATTTCTATGAAATTAGATGAATGCTGGGAAAATTCATTCATTTGTCTTAGATTAATGTCCTAGGAAGCTAACAAAAATATTCACAGAATTGCCTACAAAAAGAAATCATAGAATCGACCATGTGGGAAGAGACCTCTAAGATCATCCAGGCCAACCTAGCACTCAGTTCTGTCCAACCAACTAGACCATGGCACTAAGTGCCCCAGACAGGCTTTTTTTTAACACCTCCGGGAACTGTGACTCCACCACCTCCCTGGGCAGCCCATTCCAATGCCAATCACTCTCTCTGGCAACAACTTTCTCCTAACATCCAGCCTTGACCTCCCCTAGCACAACTTGAGACTGTGTCCCCTTGTTCTGTTGCTGGTTGCCTGGCAGAAGAGACCAACCCCCACCTGGCTACAGCCTTTTCTCAGGTAGTTGCAGACAGCAATGAGGTCAGCCCTGAGCCTCCTCTTCTGCCGGCTGCACACCCCCAGCTCCCTCAGCCTCTCCTCACAGGGCTGTATTCCAGGCCCCTCACCAGCTTTGTTGCCCTTCTCTGGACATGTTCCAGCACCTCAACATCTCTCTGGAATTGAGGAGCCCAGAACTGGACACAGTACTCAAGGTGTGGCCTGACCAGTGTTGAGTACAGGGGAATAATAACTTCCCTTGTCCTACTGGCCACAGTGTTCCTGATACAGTCCAGTTATTATTGCTATGTAAGCAATCCAATCACCACATAAATATGCTTATGGAATAGGAGAGGGTAGGGAGGACTCAGCAGAATTACTTTGACAAGAATCTATTACCATTTTAACCTGTAAATTTGCTTAGGCATCTATCCAGTTAAGATTATGAAGAAAAGCAGCAATATTCACATCTTAGTTTCACCTAGTCATATTCAGTCATACTCAGTTTCACTCTAATAATTTCTGGGGCACAGACATCTTTCAGGGAATGTGATGTGAGTTTCGTGGTTTTAACATAGCTATTTTCTATAGTTCTAACCACACTTGACCAGGCTTTAACTGAGAAGGTGAAGAGAAGGTCCATTATTATCTAGTTTAGACAATGATGTCTGATCTGCTAAAGAATATTTCATATGTAATAATTGAAAGTGGATATGAATAAATACAAAATTACCCTTTCCACTCTGTTCTTTGTCTCACCTAAGTGTGCGTCTGACTGTATGTATAGGGAGAGTGCTATGCACAGGGACAGCAGATCCAGATGACTCAAGGATGCATATTTTTTGCCATATAAAGAAAACAATTAATGGGTTTTTTTGAAGTTCACTGACTTCCCAAATATATTTATCTTCATCACATCAGCTAGTAATAGAGACAGGAAGAGTTTTGAACCTCTCAGTGTATTTTGGCCTTAAAAGGCCATGCAACCTCAACTTGTAAGGAACTTTACAGAATAATAAACCAAAACGTGTCTTCATTCCTCTGCAATCTCACTGCAGAAGCCCAACATTGTTAATAGGGCATAAAAGCCCTATGTGAGCACCGTATTTTCCTGTGATAATTTAACACCTGCTTCTCAAATTCTGCACCATTTCCCAGGATTTTGCATGTATGGAATTTCTGCAGTTTCCCCTGGTGCTGATAACAGAGATGGGGAGTTGTAAAAATGTCTTTTTTAAGTCTGGTGTTCTTTAGTCAACCTGTTGGGGGACATTCATCATTTTTAAGGGGCTTTCTTTTTAATGCTGTCGTGGGAATGTGTTTGATTTACTCTCCTTCCCACCACTGTGCCTGCAACAGCAGGGATTATTTCCATGGACTGGAATGGCATGGTGAGATTTATAGTGTGTGCTTTAGCAGTACCAAGTGTTGGTGTAGGAATAACTGGAAAGGATGAAAGAAGAGCCTCTTTCAGGAAAAAAATGTAGCAATTAAAGCTAAGGTTTTCATTAAATCAGTTGGAAAGTCTTGCTTTTTTCAATGCACTTATAATCTTCATGCTAGCACACCTTGTGTCTCAAGCAAACAAGTCAGCTTTAATGACAGCAGCCAGAAAAGCACAATGAGCAAAAAATGGCTCATACATCTATATTAGATACATGAAAATAGAGATATGAGACACTCTTCTGTCTGAGGACCTGAGACAACTCTAGAAAGCATCACGATATGCAGCTAACCCATATTAACAGTTTCTCTAAACTCAAAGAGTGTTTCAGCTATCAAATATCACACTGTAAATGTGAAACATGAATAGAGGATGGAATCAGGAAACCAAACTCATAATTGCCCATCCTAAATTCTGCTCCATATTTCATTTATTAAAAATTCAAGTTATTCTAGGTTACCATCATCTTCTTTTCTATTCTTTTATACAGACTCAATACAGACTGGGGGATGAGGTGATAGAAAGCAGCACAGTGGAAAAGGACTAGGGTGTGCTGATGGACAAGAAGCTGGACATGAGCAGACATGTGAGCTTGCAGTCCAGAAGGCCAATCACATCCTGGGCTGCATCAACAGATGCATTGCCAGCAGATCCAGAGAGGTGATTCTGCCACTTTGCTCTGGTGAGACCTCACCTGGGGAACTGCATCCAGATCTGGAGTCCTCAATATAGAAAGGACATGGACCTGATGGAGCAGGTCCAGAGGAGGCCCATGAAAGTAATCAGGGGGTTAGAGCACCTCTGTTACAAAAACCGGCTGAGGGAGCTGGAGTTGTTCAGCCTGTAGAAGAAGAGGCTCCAAGGAGACCTAATAGCAGCCTTCCAGTATCTGAAGGAGGCCTACAGGAAGCATGGAGAGAGACTGTTTACAAAGGCCTGTAGTGATAGGACAAGGGGCAATGGCTGCAAACTACAGAAGAGCAGATTTAGATTGGAGGTTAGGAACAGATTCTTTACCTGTGGGTTGTGGAACACTGGAACAGGTTGCCTGGGGAGGTAGCTGTGACCCCATCCCTGGAGTTATTCAAAGTGAATCTGGACAGGGCTCTCAGCAACCTGATCTAGTTGAGAATGCCCCTGCTGACTGCAAAAGGTGGTTGGACTAGATGACCTTCAGAGGTCTCTTCCAACCCCGACCATTCTATGATTCTATTTGACTTGAGCATATCCACAAACATTTTGATTGCCGTTCCCATGCACATTGGTGTATAAAAAGAAAACATCAACAGTGCATTTGGGGGAGAAAGCCCTCTGTTGTGCTAAATAGAGAGAAATTCTGAACATACACTGGGAAGCAGGAGAAGGGTGCAGTTGTGCTTTCATTCTCTGTTGCAAGAGTGAAGTTTTGCCTTAGTATCCCACATAGCTTTCTGATAAAATCTGTAGCTGCCTTCTCTGCTGAATTAGAAAGTTTCTCCAGACCTCTTAAGACTGAGCCCTGAGTGACTACTACTGCAAATCCCATAGCATTTCAAATTATTTCCAACCTCTGCTGAAGCCATGCTTCTCAGAGCCTCAACCAGCCGAGTTGCGCAAATCCCTGAGGAAAGGGCTGCTGCCAGCACCTCTTTCTATACCCACAGCAGAAAACTCCTTCAATAGCTAGATTATAGTACAAATAAAGTAGATGGATAATAGAGTCACAGGCATGCCTAGGGTGACAGTGACCACAGACATCATGCAGGGCTAACTTAAAGGCTAGGCCATTTTCCTCAGAGCCTCAACCAGCTGAGTTTTGCAAATCCCTGGGGAAAGGGCATCCACAGCTGCTGCCAGCACCTCTTTCTGAGCTGAACCACTCTTGCAGTAGAGGTACTTTTTCCTGAAGTCTAATCAGATGCCACAGATAAACACCTGCCCAGACAAATAAGTCTTACCTGGGCACCGCGGAGTTTTGTGGGCCACAGCAGTACCACTGATAGGACGGCCATTGGGAGTGACACACCAGCAGTATCCAGTGTAACTATGGCACTGAACCTGTCAGAAACGACACGAACCAGGTGCAGTTTGTCAGACATGTCTGTGATCCCTCGGCATACATGACACATGAATATAAAAGACAAGTCCAAAACAAACATATGGACAAAACATAAACCAACAACAATCAGGAATGACAATGCAACGGACCTAATCTCAATCCAACACGCGATTCTTCAGCAAAAAGCAGAGCTTGTTTCAAGCAAAGTGTGTTAGGTCTTTCAGAATCCAGTGGAAGGGAAAACTAGTGAAATATGTGGTTGTTTATACCCTGCTTCAGAAGAGTGAGGTGCAGGTGTTATGAAAACCTCACAATAAAGTTTCTCAAGGGACTCATACACTGTTCCTGAAGCAAGCAATCTCAAGTTTTTTTCCACACAGAGAACATATTGTTCCACCCTCTGAAGGAGCAAGCCACAGCGACTTTGCCAGCATTATTCATATCCCAAGCTGTCAGAAAGGAAGCTCTCAGAATTCCTCTTAGAGATCAATCGCACTATAATTCCCGAGGGTCAGTATCACTCCCTTCACCATGCTTAAAATGAGATTGTCTTCTTCATAACCCAAATGCAGTACAGAGGTGGCAGAAAGTGATGTTGATTGGAATGCATATCACAGAGTGAGCTTCTAACCGAGTCCCTTCTGAATTTTGTGATCTAACCTAAGTAAATCGGTCTCAGACCATATGCTTGTGCAGAAATTCAGCCGAGAATAGGCAAGAATCATGTATGATTCACACTTTAGGACTAAGATATGGACTCTGGTCACAAGATTTAAGATTCCAGACAGAAAGAGTTCAGAAATTCCAAGCATTTTACCATCTGATGAGTATTCAGGGGGTTACAAATACAACTCAGCTGCCTCAGACTAGAAGAACAGGGAGCAGATCACATGAACAGTGATAATATTTGGCTCTTTTGTCGTCCAGCTCTTAAAGAAAGAACAAGGACTTGGCACAAAACATTCATTTTCCTTCACTTCTCTAACGTCAGTGTTAGCACAAATTGTATTTGACTTTGAAATTACATTTCCCTTAATTATATTCGTTGTCTCCATCCTCTGCAAACATATATGCTGACTTCCTGGCCTTGCGAGATACTGAATGAAAAATCTGCAACCTGGCTGTATGTGCCATCATCATTGCATTCTGGGATAAACACTTGTTGAAATTCCTTGCGAGCTTGTTCCTGGGTGTACTTCCTCTCAGCCACGCATCTGGAAACATCTAGAGAAAGGAAGAAGAGAAGTCAGTTGGATGATAAAATAAGAAGAAAAGATAGGTGATAACCTATATTAAGAAGAAGGAAGAAGGCTCCGAGACTGATGTAAAGAGAATCAGAATTAGAATCCATTAAAATGTTACAGTTGCTTTGCATCCTTTTTAAGAACATAAGACAATAATTTCTGGGCAATAATCCAGAAATGGGAAGTGAGATGGAATAATGTCTGGGAAGATAACCTTGCTGCCCTATCTGCTGCCAAAAGGCAGAAGCCTGAACAGGACTTCTTCCATCAATTTAACACAGGAATAGATCTCACATTGTTCTCCACAATGCTGGTGGAAGCACCAACTTTCTAGTGCTTCAGGACAGGCAAAGCAGGCAGCTGGAGTATCACCGCCTTGCATTTCCTACCGTGAGTTTACAGATCATTTACTGCAGTTAGGCAATGATCTCAGCTGTGACTATAGCTGTGCTGGCAAAAAGGACAAAATAAATTACCAACTGTACAGCACAGGTGTTTACTGGGGAGGTGATTAATTATTAACTTTGGACACACTTATCATAGAATGGTCTAGGTTGGAAGGGACCTCAAGGATCATCCAGCTCCAACCCCCTGCCATAGGCAGGGACACCTCCCACTACAGCAGGCTGCTCAAGGCCTCATCCAGCCTGGCTTTAAACGCCTCCAGGGAGGAAGCATCCACAACCTCCCTGGGCAACCTGTTCCAGTGTCTTACCACCCTCACTGTAAAGAACTTCCTCCTAACATCCAGTCTAAATCTCCCCTCTTCCAGTTTAAACCCATTCCCCCTCATCCTGTCATCACAAGACCTAAGCCTACAAGGCTTAATTCATATTATTATTAATTTAGTGAATAGTTCATGATTTAGATATGGCACAAGTCAAACCTACCACATGGTCCTTTTTTTTTTGTCCACTATGTGGTTTCTTGCACCATCTCCATCATTAGCTGGTACTGGTCTCCATTCAAGACAAGGCAGCAAACAAGGCAGCTTTAATTCAGTAGAGTTTCTATTGCCAAGTAAGATCTATTGTCTACTACATAGGCTTTATTTCAATTAAGTAGCCATGGGTGGAGAAAAGACATATAATGTAAGCTCTTTTACCCTTCTTACTATTGTTTTTGTTTAAAGGCACTACAAATTTTAGCATGCTCAAGCTAAGCAGTATCATGAGAAAATATCAGGCAAGCTTAAGGTAGCATTAATGATTTCAAGATGTGACTGCAACACTGAATGAGTATTATCTTGAGCATTCTAGAAGAGAAGATTGCAGCTTTTGATCCCTGTTTTCTTTAAAGACTGTTTGACAGTTCTTTTTTAGAGGCAACACTGTCCAGTGATTGCTTGTGATACAAGGGTGTTGTATACTTGTTGATACAAGTGGTGACTTGTGAAGGTTTGTGCTGTTCTTAGCAGGCGAAATGCTTTCTGCTCCATGCAAGTTGTATGTTGAATAGAATGTGAACAGTGAAGCAACAACAACAGCATTGACTTTCCCATTTAATACCAGTGTATCTTGACAGGGTTTTGTCATCTAACAGTCCCCAGCAGCATACATGTAATAAAGTTCTCAGGTCCCAAGATACCCTCTCTGTGTCAGTATCATCCAGTAATACATGCAAAGAACCATTATGGAAGCCTAGTGCAACTGCAAAAGTCCTTTGTACAGGAAGGATCCTTCACTGGTCATCTCCATCAACCTTTGGACAATACATCTGGAAACATTAGCATAAAAAATTCCCTGCAAGTCTAAGGCAAGCTGATGTGGAAGTATAGCATAACGAGGAGAGAAACTGATCCTCAGCATCTGCATCCTGAAAACAAAATTTAGGCTCCTAAATTCTGATCTTTGTATTGATTTCCCTTCTGGTCTTGGATCTGTGTGCACTACTTCTGTGCATTAGTTCAGCCTTCTCACGGGACCATGAGAGTTCATGTTGGTAGAAGGCCAAAAATCCAGGTTGTTTCACTTGTTTCAGTGAAAAAAAAACATGTCTGAGTCTTAACAACCATAACAGTATTACGTTGTTTCAGTAAGGATATTCACAGAGATGCAATGTTCCCTAAAATGGACAGAAAAGTTCAACTATCCAGGAATGTGAGAAAAATAATGAGCAACTGAATAACTTGTACTCCAGTACTTTAATGATTTGTTTCATTAAGGGAAAATTACAGCCAATATGCTGGGCAGCTCAAGTAAAGTCAGTCATTGTGTGCACTGCCAAAGATTTTTTGGAGGGAAAAAAAAAGACAGACTTTAAGCAAGCTTTGGTGTCATAAGTCCTCTTTTGACTATGGCTTGGTTATACAGTACTTAATAACATGTGGTTTTAATGTATCTAGCATTTTAACTGAAAATAAATCACTCCTTTGTTGGACCTCTGTCCTCGTTTTTCTAGAATGACATGTGGTTTAAATGTCTAAAATTCATATCAATTCTGTCACATAAGGTCTCTGGTATAGCACCAGCTGGGCTGTAAATTACCTCTAACATTTGAATTATCATAGAAACATAGAATCACAGAATCGGTCAGGGTTGGAAGGGACCACAAGGAGCATCTAGTTCCAAACCCCCTGCCATGCCCAGGGACACCCTACCCTAGAGCAGGCTGCCCACAGCCTCATCCAGCCTGGCCTTAAACACCTCCAGGGATGGGACCTCAACCACCTCCCTGGGCAACCCAGTCCAGGCTCTCACCACTCTCATGCTCAACAACTTCCTCCTCACATCCAGGCTGACTCTCCCCACCTCCAGCTTTGCTCCATTCCCCCCAGTCCTGTCACTCCCTGAGAGCCTAAAAAGTCCCTCTCCAGATTTTTTTGCAGGCCCCCTTCAGATACTCAAAGGCCACAATAAGGTCACATACCAAGGAAAAAAGAAGTTCTCCAAAACTGCCCACCACTTGTTCCTCAACAGCCTGATGCTCTGAGGACTTTCTGTTTGTGAATGATCTAATATGTTCTAAAATCAACAATGTCCAAATTTAGTGTAAAATATAACTTACATTTGAAAACTTTTTTTTTTTTTAATATAGCAATGGAAACATTTTGAACCTTTTGGGTATCCTGCCCTTCAGTATACAAAACCAAAACAAAACAAAACAAAACAAAAAAAAACAACCAAACAAACAAAAAAAAGCCCAAACCTAAAACAACCCAAATCATGAGGAAGATCTCTTATTAAGACAACCATCAGCAGAACAAGGAGACACAGCCTCAAGTTGTGTAGGAGGAGGTCTAGGCTGGATGTTAGGAGGAAGTTCTTCCCAGAGAGAGTGATTGGCATTGGAATGGGCTGCCCAGGGAGGTGGTGGAGTCACTGTCCATGGAGGTGTTGAAGCAAAGCCTGGATGAGGCACTTAGTGCCATGGTCTGGTTGACTGTCTAGGGCTGGGTGCTAGGTTGGCCTGGATGATCTTGGAGGTCTCTTCCAACCTGGTTGATTCTATGATCTAAAACTGCATAGAGGTGGATTTATTTTTTTTTTATTTCACCAAGACATTACCACAGGAGAGTAACTATGACGTAGAGATGTGGTCCAAACCTGACAAACAAAATGTGACAGGGTAGGCAATAAAAAAAGAGAACATATAAAAATATTCTTGCTTATAGTATTAAAGAACAGTACATTATTAATTCAGAGGAGCTAGACTCCTTCCAAATAAAACATGACTGAAGTTGACAGAAGTAATAGTATTTTTTATAGTAAGATTACACCATGTGAACATTTGACCCTGCGTCCTGGTTGCAGTATCTTCTAAACATACTGTATCATTCCAAAAGATTTTTCAAAAGAAGAATTCAAGAGATCTGTGTTAGACATTATATCAACGGAAAAGGACAAGAAAAGGCAGACATGTGAGCTCACATCAAAGTATCAGAGAAGAAACAGATGCATGGAAAACTTGCAGCTCTTAATACGCAATCAGTAATGGGTGAAATGCTAATCCACAGGGAAACAAACCCTACACGTGGCCATTCATAGAATCATGGTATCAACCAGGTTGGAAGAGACCTCCAAGATAATCCACTCCAACCTAGCACCCAGCCCTGGCCAATCAACTAGACCACGGCACTAACTGCCCCTTCCAGTCTTTTCTTGAACACCTTCAGGGATGGGGACTCCACCACCTCCCTGGGTATTCCATTCCAATGCCAATCACTCTCTCTGGCAAGAACTTCCTCCTAACATCCAGTCTAGACCTGCCCCCTGCACAACTTGAGACTGTGTCCCCTTGTTTGTTGCTGGTAGTCTGGGAGGAGACCAACCCCCACCTGGCTACTGCTTCCCTTCAGGTAGTTGTAGACAGCAATGAAGTCACCCCTGAGCCTCCTCTTCTCCAGGCTAAACAACCCCAGCTCGCTCAGCCTCTCCTCACAGGGAGGACCAGCTTCATTGTTCATGCTGACTCAGAAAAGCCAAATCTGGGGCTCACTGTGCAAAGCCCTGTGAAGGCACCCAGACAATTCTTGTCTATGGTCCCTTCTGTGCCGCTTGCACAAGTTTAGCTAAGGAAGATGACTCACATGAATCTCAAATCAGCAGGGATGAGTCCAGGCTTAAGTTCCTGGGGATAAAGATGTTTATAGGAATATTGACATCCAAAGGGGCATCAGTGAAGTCTCTCTACATACAAAGCCAAGAACAACAAAAACTTGGATCAGGATGGATCCTAATTATTTCTAAATGAAGAATGAGAATGAAAAGTGAAGGGACTTGCATGTACCTTTAAATTGATTAATTGGCCCACAGCATTGATTCTGATCATCATGGACCCTGACAAAGTAGGTCAAACTCTTTTGGGGTGAGAGATATCACACTGGTCACAAATGAGTTGATATCAGAGGAGACTCCAAGTCAGCAGGGTGTTGGAGGATAAGAAGTGCAGTGTAACACTGTGCACTTGCATCACTGCCACAAGCCAGCCTTGCTTCATTGTTGTTTTATTGGATTTATAGATTTAAAACAAACAACAACAAAAAACACTTTTTGGGGGGGAGGAGGAGGGTTATTTGTTTGGGTGTTTTTTAATCTGTTTGTGTTTAAACTTTTGAAATCACCTAATGGAAAAATAAGGGGCTTGAAACTGTTACTGCTTTCTGAGTAGAGATCACACTATACATTATTTCTCTTCAGAGCTGAAGTATGAATAGGGTAGCCAGCAGGAGTAAGTTGGATTCTGATGTATGACCTGGTGAAAAGGCTATGTGGTTCTAAGATGTGTATAAGGCTGTCTGAAATGAGGCTTTCATTTGCCTATATTCAGACAGTTCCAAAAAAATAATTTGGCAGCGATGTGTGCCCAGCTGTAAAACTGAATTATGACAATGACTGACTCAGTAAGACTTTATCTTCTCATCTGCAAGCAAATGGAATTTTACATCCAACAAGTTTGTTGGTGTCTCCTTGTATAGAAACTGACCACTGAGATGCATGACTCTACACTAAACTTTAAAAATGGGTGTA
This sequence comes from Tricholaema leucomelas, assembly GCA_013400475.1. Lineage (NCBI taxonomy): Eukaryota > Metazoa > Chordata > Aves > Piciformes > Lybiidae > Tricholaema lacrymosa > Tricholaema leucomelas. Next base: position 89,978 of record WAAF01020794.1, on the reverse strand, counting down.
TGGAGTGTCAAAAACAGAGAGAACTGAGGAGATTACAGAGCCATAGCTGTCTGGACAGGTCTTTCTGAATTACCATCATGATAATGCTGGCTTCCAAAAGAGGCTGGTCTCCAGGAGACACAGCTGAAATACAATTCCATCTTAATTCTGTGCTAAGCTTCTGCATGTAACAGGGAAGACTTTGACCTGTGAAGTGTAGTGGTGCCAGTACACCACTGCAGGACCCAGAATCAGATGCCACCACACTTGATGCCTGGGAGCACAAGATTTCCTGAGGTAACCCTGAAGTCAGTAGGAAATTGTGGTACCCAAGGGAAATCAAGAAACAGAATTACTGTCACAAACAGCACAGGACTGACTCGGAACTAATCTCATTTTATGCCTTATTTCCAACAGCGTAGCACTGACAACACTGAGCTTTGGAAAAAGGCCATCTATCAACTTCTGCTCTGCTGGCTAGTCCTTGAATAATATATCCCACAGAACGAAGTTTATTACTGCAAAGTATACATTTGTCTTTAAAACAATGACACAAACTCATCGAGGGTGTAAACATCATCTCTAAAGTGACATTTAATACAACTGAATTTACAGCAACTTTGGGGCTCCACGGGGACATCTAACTCAGATTCTCTCATGGAAAAGTAAAGAGCTTGGCAAAAGAGTAGCTAAGCCTTCTGCAAAGGTCTTGATTTAGTTCATCCAGCAATTCTTTGCTTACTCTGTTTTTTAGTAAGAATACAGGTACGCTTCTCAGTCCAAATGCAACCAGCAAACTTTGCTTGCTTTCAGAGACACAGATTTTTATGTATTTATGAACAAATCACACCTCATTATTTATGGAGTTGTTCTAGCAGCTCTGCTACAATGGCAGGCTGAGGGAGCTGGGGTTGTTCAGCCTGGAGAAGAGGAGCCCCCAGAGAGACTTAATAGCAGCCTTCCAGTACCTGAAGGGGGCCTACAAGGAGGATGGAGAGAGACTGTTTACAAAGGCCTGTAGTGACAGGACAAGGGGCAATGGCTTCAAACTAGAGAACAGCAGATTTAGATCGGATGTTAGAAACAGGTTCTTTACTATGAGGGTGGTGGAACACTGAAATAGGTTGCCCAGGGAAGGGGCTGGGGCCCCATCCCTGGAGACAGTCAAAGTGAGGCAGGACAGGGTTCTAGCCAACCTGATCAAATGGAGGATGTCCCTGCTGACTGCAGAGGGGGTTGGACTAGATGACCTTTGCAGGTCTCTTCCAACCCAGGCCATTCTGTGGTTCTGTGACAGATGGAGTATCTGCTTTGTTAAAACTACTTATAAAGTGGTTAAACTTACTTGTTTGAAGAAAAGGTTCCTGTGAGAGCTTTCCACAGGCATCTAGCTGCTCTTACACTAAGGATAAAACTTCCAAAGCCACTTAGATGTGAACGCAGATCTAGTGAGGATGTACATAATCCAAATACCTCCAACTGTTTCTCTTACTGTACTCCCACTGTGTCAGACCACCTATACATATCTGACCTTAACTGTAGAAATACACAGCGCAACAAGACATCTAAAGTTAGCTATCCACCTCAGCACTTCTCTGAATTGTTCTAACAATGAACTAGATTCTTTTCCTTCTACATTTCATTCTCACAGCTCTGTGCTTTTGCTAACCAGCAAGGATATAAACCAAATGGCTTTAATTTGAAGTTAATTTAGCATAAAAATGGTTTCTGTTTTATTCAGAGCACAGGACACCGTTTGATTTATATGGCATAAATTACTCATAACATGAACATTTTCTATTATATTTGACCTAAGTCAAGGTGTAGTCCAAAGAACTGATCCTCTCTACCAAGAAAACATACAAGTAACTGGAATCTGTAGTGATATAACCATAGAATCAACCAGGTTGGAAGAGACCTCCAGGATCATTCAGTCCTACCCACCACCCAGCCCTATCCAACCAACTAGACCATGGCATTAAGTGCCTCATCCAGGCTTTTCTTGAACACCTTCAGGGACGATGACTCCACCACCTCCCTGGGCAGCCCATTCCAATGGAAAATCACTCTCTCTGGGAAGAACTTCCAACATCCAGCCTATGCCTCCTCTGGCACAACATTTCATGCTCAAAGTCTCTGTTTCAAAAGTGCAGAGATTATTAATCTCTTGGGTTGGAAAGGCTGTCAGCACACACATTTAGCCTGACACTGCCATAAAGACTCGCTGCTTCATGACAAGAACTGAATGACTTTTTCACTATGTGTTTGTATTGCTGCATTCTGGGTTCAAGCTAAACAGCAGAGCAATCTTAGCTTAACCTCTCCTCTTTTGGCATCTAGCAGATGTAGGTAGTGTGGGGTTTCCTTGCTTGCTTTTCTTTTTTTTTAACATTTTGCAACCACACAGCAATTTAGATAACTAAGCTGTAAGATAAAATAAGGAATGCTATGCTGGATTCCTTCTTGGCAAAGTAGTATTTCTCTCAATTTGCTAAGAGTCATAATTGAAGAGAAACGGTCTGACTAGAATCAAATCAAGCATTTTTAGGCTAAAGCTATAGCTTCCTGATTTTCCACATACCAAAGGCCAGATTAGGTTTTCTGAGCAGAACAGAGAATTAAGAGGTAGTCTGGAGAAGTCTAATATATGCCCAGTTTATAATTCTTGCACTGAAACTCTGAAAATGCCTGCAAATATCTGAGGTTCCTATTTCTCAGTGCAGTATTATTAGAATCATGGAATCAGTCAGGGTTGGAAGGGATCACAAGGAGCATCTAGTTCCAAACCCCCTGACATGGGCAGACACACCCTATCCTAGATCAGCCCAGCCACAGCCTCATCCAGCCTGGCCTTAAATACCTCCAGGGATGGGGCCTCAACCACCTCCCTGGGCAACCCAGTCCAGGCTCTCACCACTCATGCTCAAGAACTTCCTCCTCACATCCAGTCTGAATCTCCCCACCTCCAGCTTTGCTCCATTCCCCCCAGTCCTGTCACTCCCTGAGAGCCTAAAAAGTCCCTCTCCAGATTTTTTTGCAGGCCCCCTTCAGATACTGGAAGGCCACAAGAAGGTCACCTGGGAGCCTCCTCTTCTCCAGACTGAACAGCCCCAACTCTTTCAGTCTGTCCTCATAGCAGAGCTGCTCCAGCCCTCTGAGCATCCTTGTGGCCCTCCTCTGGACACGCTCCAGAATTGTTTTAGCACTAGGAGTTTCTGCTTCACTTCTTAACAGTAAAAGAAAACAAAATCATTCCACACACAACTGTTGTAGTGAATACTTAATTCCAAAAAAAAACACGGACAGTTTTTTGTGCTAAGAGTGCTGTTATGTATTTTAATTCTGTGCAGCCTGGCTTTGACAAATACTGCTTGAAGAAATATTATCAAGAAAAATTTGAGTATTTTGAGAAGAGATTTATTCAGCCTCAAGCAAATCGTGGGTGCTGTTTCAGTTTTACTTGGCCTGTGTGCTGTGTGCCACTAAACACACTTAAAAGAGCAAACGATATTCCACCACAAATATTCCAAACAGTTACAACTTTATCCATACTCACTGAATACCTATTAGAATGCAAGATCAGAAGCCAATAACTCTCTGCTTGCAGAGAATATATATAACATTATAACATGTACAGGCAAGGCTTTGGATTCTTTGATAACGGCCTGGCTTTATAGGACACCAGGCCTGATGATAACACAGGGGAAAGGCTTATCTTATGTCCAGCTATGGGGTCCCCAATACAAGAATCATAGAACCATAGAATCAACCAGGTTGGTAGAGATCTCCAAGCTCATCCAGTCCAACCTAGCACCCAGCCCTGGCCAATCAACCAGACCATGGCACTAAGTGCCTCATCCAGGCTCTTCTTCAACGCCTCCAGGCACAGTGATCCACCACCTCCCTGGGCAGCCCATTCCAATGCCAATCACTCTCTCTGCCAACAACTTCCTCCTAACATCCAGCCTAGACCTCCCCCAGCACAACTTGAGGCTGTGTCCCCTTGTTCTGTTGCTGGTTGCCTGGCAGAAGAGACCAACCCCACCTGGCTACAGCCTCCCTTCAGGTAGTTGTAGACAGTAATGAGGTCACCCCTGAGCCTCCTCTTGAACCAGTGTTAGAATATCAAATATTATCACTGAGCCAATTGTTTAATACCTTCAGAATATTAGTCTCCAATGAGCCAGTTATGCATCTGGTACATTCATTTAAAAGAAAATAAAAGAGGGAGAGAAAGAAGAAATTAAAGAAGTATTTTTAATGTTATTTAAGGAATAGTGCATTCTACTTCAGTGCTTGCAGACTGCCTTCCTGTGTGACATCCAGAGCTCTCTAGCTCTATTCTCATCAGTAGCAGTGGGGGTAACAAGCCTGAGTAGCAAAGGACTTGTGCCTGAGCTTGTATTAATTATTATATATATATGCATTCAGTTTTGGGCTCCCCAGTTTAAGAGAGACAGAGATATGCTGGAGAGGGTCCAGTGGAGGGCTAAGAGGATGATTAGTGGAGTCACCGTCCCTGGAGGTGTTCAAGAAAAGCCTGGCTGAGGCACTTAGTGCCATGGTCTGGTTGACTGGATAGGGCTGGGTGCTAGGTTGGACTGGATGAGCTTGGAGATCTCTTCCAACCTGGTTGATTTGATTCTATTCTATTCTATTAGGGTACTGGAGGGCATGGCTTAAGAGGAGAGGCTGAGGGACCTGGGGCTTTTTAGTCTGAAAAAGAGAAGACTGAGAGGGGGTTTAATAAATGTTTTTAAACATCTGAGGGCTGGTCAGGAGTGGGGGACAGGCTCTGCTCACTGCTCCCTGGGCCAGGACAAGGAGCAATGGGTGTAAGTTGCAGCACCAAAGGTTCCACCTCAACACAAGGAGGAACTTCTTTACTGTAAGGGTCACAGAGCACTGGAACAGGCTCCCCAGAGAGGTTATGGAGCCTCTTTCTCTGGAGACTTTCAAGGCCTGTCTGGATGTGTTCCTCTGTGATGTGTTAGATTGTGTGGTCCTGCTCTGGCAGGGGGGGTTGGACTCGATCTCCTTGGGTCACTTCCAACCCCTAATATTCTGTGTGTGATAGGAGTGGATTTACCCTGGAGAGTCCTCTGGCTGTATCAGGAGAAGTGTGACGAGCAGGTCGAGGGAGGTAATTCTCCTCCTCTACTCTGCTCTGCTGAGACCTCACCTGGAGCACTGCATCCAGTTCTGGAGCCCCTGTTAGAAGAGGAATGTGGAGATGCTGGAGCATGTCCAGAGAAGGGCCACGAGGATGATCAGAGGGCTGCAGCAGCTCTGCTATGAGGACAGACTGAAAGAGTTGGGGCTGTTCAGTCTGGAGAAGAGAAGGCTCCCAGGTGACCTTCTGGTGTCCTTCCAGTATCTGAAGGGGGCCTCCAAAAAAGCTGGGGAGGGACTTTTTAGGCTCTCAGGGAGTGACAGGACTAGGGGGAATGGAGCAAAGCTGGAGGTGGGTAGGATCAGGTTTAAAGCCTTAAAGCCCTAAAAAAGAGGTGGCTGTGTGCATTCTGCCTCTTGAAAACAATCCACGGCACAACTAAGGCCACGATCCATGTGCATACAGTGCTGGTGAAAGTGTTAGCTGGCCTGTGCTCAGGGAGCACTCCACCACCTTACCACTGCAGGCAGACATACTGCGTCCTGGCTCTGCTTGCTTAATTACTCTAGACACAGCTCCTGTGTCTTTCTGACCAGTTTAAAAGCAATAATATTGCTTTTCCACTTCTTGTAGGTTTTGTTTCTTTGGCTGTGCTGGGCCAGACTTAACTGTGAAGCATTTGTGTGTACATGTGGTGGAAGCCCATCACAGGTGATATTTTAACAGTCCCCCTAACACAAATAATATTTCTCAGCTGTCAGCATACATTTTTTTATTAGATTCATAATCTTGTTGTACAGTAAGAGTCTGTGTTAAGCAAGTGGCAAGTCTCCAGAATTTCACAGTTTATATTTTGCTTGGAAAAGTATCTAAAAATATAGATGTTCATCTACAGTGTGCTCAGGCTATTTGAGACTCTCGAAACTGCCAAAGCAGTCTGTAAATTTTATGAGATTGTAACTTCTTATTCCATTTCCAAGCTTAGCAATGGATTTCAGCACTGTCTGGAAGTGGAGTGAACCAAAAAAACCCAACAACCCCCTCCAAAAGCTTTGTAATGTCTTCAGAAAAAGCCACTCACGGAGCGGCCTGTTTTGATATTATTTTGTGGAAGGTTAATTGTTTTGGAGAACTTAGGGGGAGGTTCAGAGTTCCTTCATATTCACATTTGTTTAAGGTGTCTTAATCTCTGCTGCAGCCATCAGGAACTAGAATGATACACAAAAGCTGGGCAGGGACTTTTTAGGCTCTCAGGGAGTGACAGGACTGGGGGGAATGGAGCAAAGCTGGAGGTGGGGAGAGTCAGCCTGGATGTGAGGAGGAAGTTGCTCAGCATGAGAGTGGTGAGAGCCTGGACTGGGTTGCCCAGGGAGGTGGTTGAGGTCCCATGCCTGGAGGTGTTTAAGGCCAGGCTGGATGGGGCTCTGGCCAGCCTGCTCTAGGGTAGGGTGTCCCTGCCCATGGCATGGGTGTTGGAACTAGATGATCCTTGTGGTCCCTTCCAAACCTGACTGATTCTATGATTCTATGACAGAAGCACAAGAGAAAGAAAAAAGGTCTAAATTCCTCCACTTTTTTTCTCATTTAGTTTTAAGATCGAGGATCTAAAATAGGGTTTCTTTGCAGTGCTAAAGAATTCATTGCACTGAACACTGTGGCTATGAAAAATACTTGAATCTAAAAAGAAAAGCAAGCATATACAAAGCAAACTTTCTGTATCTTAAGGGGGCCTACAAGATAGCTGGGGAGGCACTTTTTAGGATGTCACATGGTGATAGGACTGGGGGGAATGGAACAAAGCTAGAAATGGGTAGATTCAGACTGGATGTTAGGAGGAAGTTCTTCAACATGTAAGTAGTGAGATCCTGGAATGGGCTGCAGAGGGAGGCAGTTGAGGCCCCATCCCTGGAGGTGTTTAAGGCCAGGCTGGATGGGGCTCTGGCCAGCCTGACCTAGTGTGAGGTGTCCCTGCCCATGGCAGGGGAGTTTGGAACTGGATGATCCTTGAGGTCCCTTCCAATCCTGACTGATTCTATGATTCTAAACTACACCTTTGTAATTTTGCTAAGTGATCAAAACTAAATACATAAGGCAAACATTGAGGATAGGTGATGGAGAGAAAAGGTATTGAAATTAAATTTGGCTTTCTCAGGAAAAAAGGCAGAGAGAAAGCAGCCATCACCCCAGTGGTCACTGAAACTCCCTTACCTATGGAAAAAGAAATCGCAGCTACGAATATGTAAACAAAAAAGGATGGACTCAAAATTATTCCAAATGGTTGTTGCCTTCAAAATAATCAGGAGATTGGAGCACTTCTGCTACAAAGACAGGCTGGGGGAGCTGAGGTTGTTTGGCCTGGAGAAGAGATGGCTCTGGGGAAACCCTAATAGCAGCCTTCCAGTACTTGAAGGAGGCCTACAAGAAGGATGGAGAGAGACTGTTTACAAAGGCCTGTAGCGATAGGACGAGGGCAATGGCTGCAAAGTAGAGAAGAGCAGATTTAGATTGGAAGTTAAGCACAGATTCTTTACCATGAGGGTAATGGAACACTGAAAGAGATTGCCCAGGGAGGTGGTTGGGTCTCCATTCCTGGAGACGGAATCATAGAATCAAGCATGTTGGAAGAGACCTCCAAGATCATCCAGTCCAACCTAGCACCCAGCCCTGTCCAGTCAACCAGACCACGGCACTAAGTGCCTCAGCCAGGCTTTTCTTAAACAATTCCAGGGACAGTGACTCCACCACCTCCCTGGGCAGCCCATTCCAACAGCAAACCACTCTCTGTCAAGAACTTCCTCCTAACATCCGGCCTATACAAAGTGAGGCTTGACAGGGCTCTGAGCAACCTGATCTAGTTGAGGATGCCCCTTCTGACTGCCTGGGGGGGGTGGACTAGATGACCTTCAGAGGTCCCTTCTAGCCCAGACATTCTATGATTCTACCAACTGTCAAGATCTTCATGCTTGTTTTCATGTTTTCAACTAATAGAAGTGGTACCTGGAAATATTTGATTTTCAGGCAAGATTTTTGTGATGTGAAAAGAGATCTTCACTGCAGAAGAAAACTGGAGAAGACAGATACCGACTTCATACTGCCTTTTTGGATTCAGTGATGGATGAATACCAAACACAGATTTGACATTGTGAATCTTATACAAGGAATCATCTCTTTCTGATCTTCATAACTTCCAGATGCAAACATGCTTGTTTCTGTAACTTTTTCCCACTGTAGCAACCTCAAACCTTGCTTCAAAATCAATGCATTAATGGTGATGGCTGTTTTTTAGACAGATGAACACTTCCAAAAGAATTTGTTTTCATTCCAACACAGAATGAAAGCAAATTCTGAAAAATTTCAGGTTGCCCTGAAACGGAATCGTGACTTTTTTGTTAAGCTCTACTGAAACAACCCTCAGCTTTTTGGTCAAGCATCACCTACAATAACAAATTTCACTACTCAAAAGCAACTGGCTCAAAAGAAGTCTTAATCTGAGGATTTCCTTATCTCTTTTAGAAGAACATTTGATGGAACTCTCAAAAGTAAAAAAAAATAAAACTGAAACTGCAGCTAGGCAAACAAAAGAACCTTTTTCTGCTCTAAAACTTGTTTGTATAGCTTTAAACATATCTCACAATTGTAGCCATGGGTAGGTAAAAAGACACTGATCACTTCAGACTTGAATACTACTTAGTATTCAGACCTCATTGCTGTCTACAACTACCTGAAGGGTGGTTGTAGCCAGGTGGGGGTTGGTGTCTTCTGCCAGGCAACCAGCAACAGAACAAGGGGACACAGCCTCAAGTTGTGCCGGGGGAAGTATAGGCTGGATGTTAGGAGGAAGTTCTTGACAGAGAGAGTGATTGGCATTGGAATGGGCTGCCCAGGGAGGTGGTGGAGTCACCATCCCTGGGGGTGTTCAGGAAAAGACTGGCTGAGGCACTTAGTGCCATGGTCTAGTTGACTGGATAGGGCTGGGTGCTAGGTTGGACTGGATGATCTTGGAGGTCTCTTCCAACCTGATTGATTCTATTCTATTCTAGTATTTAAGAGAGCACTGGACTCAGTGATATTGACCACGCATATTATTGGCAGTCGTGTGTTTAATGCCTATCAAAGGAAAAAGAGGTAAACATTGGAGTGACATTTGCATGTAGCTGTGCTAGTTTGAGGCTATCTGGGATATTCTGGTGAGAAGAATTAAACTATAGGCTGTGAAAAGGAAACAGTGGTGATGTCTGCTTCACTTGTAGGCTTGCTGAGATGTATAAGAACAAGAACATAAACATAGATATGAGTCTCCCTCTGGGCTTTTGGGCTGCATGCACTCCTCTAACCTGCCTGAGTAATCCTTCTGCTTCCAAACCCCCCCCGGCTCACCCTCTGAACTCACCTTGAACATAAGGCAAAGTCTGGGGTAAGGTAGAGGGGTGGGAAGAAGGGTGGTTGGGAGCCCCTCCTGGGGACTCTGGTTTCTGGGAGGGCTGCTGTGTTTCTGTATTACCTTCTTAACTTGTCTATTTCTGTCTATAGCTGTAGATATTGTAAATACCTGCTTGGATCTTGTGCTATGCTAAGCTGTAAATAGAGCTTCATTCTCCAATTTCCAGTGGCTGAGTCTAGTCTGGGTGACTTTCTTAAGTGTGGTGGGGTGGGTAACACCCAAACCATCACATCTTCATTTTGGTGCCCAATGTGGGGTGTAAGATTAAAAGCATCTGATGAATGAGTGTGTGACGTACACCTGCTATTAGCAGTATGTAGCTGTCTAAGGTGTCTAACTGCAAGTTTACAATTGCACTGACACACTAACATTCATAACACTATTCATTAAAATACAGCAAGTGAGCAATTCTCTAATTTGCAGTAGCTGACTGCAAAAAGATTTGCCAGCATCAGCATCACTGAGGACATCTTCAGCAGGCCAATTCAATTCATCTTTACAGAAAAAGCTTCTTGCAGAGGACATTGTCAATATGGTAAGAGAAAGAAAACCCAAATACTCAGAACGATTTTACACTGAAGTGTATAATGCCCCAGATATAAAGTATGCAAATATAAAGTATGCAATAAATCTCTCTGTCATTCACAAGTGTAACAAAAGCTTTGGCTCAGATAGCTTCATTATTCTATCCATGTTCACAAAAGTAAATAGATCCATCCGCTAATACAATGGCTTATAATGAAAGAGCTGAAGAATGAGCATATTGTTTCATCCAGGCAGAAGATGAGATAGAATGTCTCTTTGAAGCAGTCTTGATGCTACAGAGGCTTTCTGGAGCTAATGGAGAGAGATGATGCAGAAAATTGCCTTGTACAGATTCAATAAGTGTGGTCCCAGGGGTTTTCTCCCTTCCCCTCACCCTTCTCTTTTGGACAGAGAGCAAGTGAAAGTAAATCTTTACAGCCACTTCTGTTACACTTAGAAAGAAGATCACTGTGTTGGGAATCAACTTACACTTAAGCAAGAAGTTGTGTTCTTTAGCATTAGGCAATTCTAAAAGTGAAAAGATTTAAGTGAATACTTTATATTTATTGGAAGTGGAGTGCTAGGGCTGCATGTTCACAGTTCCTCTAAAGAGAGATCAGAAGCAAAATGGAATGGTGTAGGTAATATAGTCTTATGAGGGCTCAAAACATTACATGTTTCTTTAATCCATTTTTCTCCTCTTTGCTTTTCTGCACTAAATAAACAGTTGCAGTTTAAAAATGCCATCTCTAACTCAAAATAGAAAATTGTGGTACACAAGAGACTGCAGGAGATAACAGTCTTTAGCAGCTGCAGAGTAATTCTAATGTATGACACTTCAAAACAAGGACCTAACCTTACCATTTCCTTAATAGTGACTTACTATATTGTAAATTAATCATAGAATCATAGAATCAACCAGGTTGGAAGAGACCTCCAAGATCATCCAGTCCAACCTATCATCCAGCCCTAGACAATCAACTAGACCATGGCACTAAGTGCCTCAGCCAGGCTTTTACTGAACACCTCCAGGGATAATGACTCCACCACCTCCCTGGGTATTCCATTCCAATGCCAATCACTCTCTCTGTCAAGAACTTCCTCCTAACATCCAGCCTAGACTTCCCCTGGCACAACTTGAGGCTGTGTCCCCTTGTTCTATTCCTGGTTGCCTGGCAGAACAGACTGGCTTCCATCCGACTCCCATCTCCCTTCAGGTAGTTGTAGGCAGCAATGAGGTCACCCCTGAGCATCCTCTTCTCTAGGCTGCACACCCCCAGCTCCCTCCCCCTCTCCTCACAGGGCTGTGTTCCAGGCTTCTCACCATCTTTGTCGCCCTTCTCTGGACACATTCCACTATCTCAACATCTCTCTTGAATTGAGGAGCCCAGAACTGGACACAGGACTCAAGTACTCAAATGGGTGGGGAGTAATATTTTTGCAGATGATAATAGATAAATACTAAATTATGCAGCATATTATTATAGAATTAACAGCATGGGCTTCAGCCTACTTGACTTTAGCAAACTCTTCATGTATAGCACTCTTAGTGTTCAGTACATAGACATATTAAAAACATACTTAGGTCTATCATTTCTCATTAAAGTCAAGAGGAAATGATTTGTTTACCTTTGCAGTTCCCCCGGTAGGCAATTTCCAACTGAGGGTCTTTGCATTTTGCTCGTTGAAACTCACACCGTGATAGAAAAGTTCTTCCATCAGATGCACAGAGTGATTTCTGTGGGGAACCTGCACAATCCAGGCTGCATTCTCTGTCTTTGTCTTGGTCAACTCTCAAAAACTAGAAAAAAATAAATTAATGCTGTAGGAATGCTATTCTCATGCAAAACCTGCTCTATGATCCCCTTCCCCATGGAAAACATACAAATACTATCCAAAATTGAAAGGCAAACTCTGTCTTTTCAACCTATTCAGATACCAGCTGATTAATCCTATCTGAGGTTACTCAGCTGCTGCTTTGTAGTGATTACAACATGTCTGTAAAATACGCCAAATCCACCATCACAATTAGGAAGCCTCTGAATGTTCTTTGACCATTATGAAGCTCAAAACATCAGCTTGCACTCTTTATATTGAATATGAAGAGAATGGAATAGAATAGAATCAACCAGGCTGGAAGAGACCTCCAAGATCATCCAGTCTAACCTATCTCCCAGCCCTATCCAATCAACTAGACCATGGCACTAAGTGTCTCCTCCAGTCTTTTTTCTTCAACACCTACAGAGACGGTGACTCCTCCACCTCCCTGGGCAGCCATCCTCACTTTGCTTGCATACACAGAATTCTGTTCAGTTTCCAGTCTTTCTTTTTTTTCTGTCTGTTTTATCTTCTGTCAATAGATGGTCTTCATTAAATACTACTTGATTTTTGCTTAGGTATCATTCCTCTATCTCAGATGCTGCTGTATTGAGCTTTTCTTGTAAGGCTATCTGTCTATTCTTCCATCATTTAGAATCATAGAATCAACCAGGTTGGAAGAGACCTCCAGGATCATCCAGTCCGACTTACCATCTAGCTCTGTCCAGTCAACTAGACCATGGCACTAAGTGCCTCATCTAGACTTTTCTTGAACACCTCCAGGGACAGTAACTCCACCACCTCCCTGGGCAGCCCATTCCAATGCCAATCACTCTCTCTGCCAACAACTTCCTCCTAACATCCAGCCTAGACCTCTCCCAGCACAACTTGAGACTGTGTCCCCTTGTTCTGTTACTGGTTGCCTGGCAGAAGAAACCAACCCCCACCTGGCTACAGCCACCCTCCAGGTACTTGTAGACAGCAATGAGGTCCCCCCTGAGCCTCCTCTTCTCCAGGCTAAACACCCCCAGCTCCCTCAGCCTCTCCTCACAGGGCTGTGTTCCAGGCTCCTCACCAGCTTCGTCGCCCTTCTCTGGACACATTCCAGAACTTCAACATCTCCCTGTACTCAGCACTGGTGACACCACACATCAAGTACTGTGTTCAGTTCTGGGCCACTCACTACAAGAAGGACATCGAGGTTCTGAAGCATGTCCAAATAAGGGCAAGGAGGCTGGTGAAGGGCCTGGAGCACAGGACCTACAAGGAGTGTCACCAGGATCTGGGGTTGTTCAGTCTGGAGAAGAGGAGGCTGAAGGGAAGCCTTATTGCTCTCTACACCTACCTGAAGAGAGGTTGGAGTGAGGAGAAGACCACCCTCTTCTCCTTGGTGGCAAATGACTGGACTAGAGGAAATGGTTTCAATCTGTGACAGGAGAGGTTCAGGCTGGATGCCAGGAAGTATTTCTTCACAAAGAGGGTTATCAAACACAGGATTGATATGCCCAGGGCAGTGGTGGAGTCACTACCCCTGAAAGTGTTTAAGCAGTGTGTGGACCTGACAAGTAGGGACATGGTTTAGGATTGACCTTAAATTGGGTCAAAGTTTGGACTGGATGATTTTTGAGGTCTCTTCCAAATGGATGTTTTCTGTGTTTCTGTGATTAGAGGAAAGAGACTCAAGTTGCACCAACGGAGGCTTAGATTGGACATTAGGAAATATTTCTTCACTGAAAGGGTTATGAATCATTGGAACAGGCTGCCTAGTGAAGTGGTTGAGTCATCAACTCTGAAGGGATTTAAAAGACTTGTGGATGTGGTGCTTAGGGACATAATTTAGTGGTATAGCTGGAACCGTTAGGCTTATGGTTTGACTCAATGACCTTAACGGTATTTTCCAACCTAAATAATTCTAGTCTCTGTTGATATTTCAACATGCCCTACCATGGATGAGCAGAAAGGTGAAAATCTGAACCAGGCTATATGCTGTGTGCAAACCTGGTTTGAACCAGTTAAATCTTTACATTTGCTACCAACCAGCAGAAACTTCTGACTGCTCTTTCTGAGCATGGTGTGAGCCTCTGCATGTACTGGCCATGAGTACAAAACCTCAGAGATATCCGTGCCCCAGTATGGATTGCCCATGGACCACAGTCTCTGGGAGTTGTCCTTGCACCACTGTGGGTCTCTCATGGGCTACAGCATTGCTTTCTGGACTGGCACAGGTTAGTTCATGTCCTTATCTTACATCAGAGACCCCTGCAAGACCTCTGCTACTCAAATCCTGACAGTTACATCCATTGCATCACACACTCCCTCAGAAATTCAACCTTATCACCTCCAGAAATCAGTGAGTGGGTATGGACTGACAGAAGTAATTCAGGCTGCTCCCATTTTGAATTTCAACAGTTTCTCCCCTTTCTAGTTCTGCCATGAAGTCACACTGAACCTGGTCTAAATCTTCACCCCTCCATCTTCAGTGCTGCAGGCAAGGGTCATGCATTCAGCATTGTCCTTGGCAGAGTGGCAGAAACCCCTTGCCTTGAAACACACTGCCAAAAAACTAACTGGTTCTGATGCTGCTGCATGCCAGCCAAAATCAGTCAAACCCAAAAGTATTACTTTGTCTTCTGTGCTCCTCAAAAAAAGGCACCAGTGAGAAGGTGAACTCACTAAGTCCTCACAGGATTTTCTCTATCCTGCTAGTGTCTCTGAATAAGCACCAAACTGAGGAATGCATATAGCTACTGAGAGATAGTTGCTCTCCTAAGCATTAGAAGACATTTGAGTGAAGGTCTTCACTCAGTTGAAGCACTTTGGTTTCATTGTTATTACTTCATAATCACAAACCTTAGGTACAGAAGGTTTTGATTTTCTCTATCCTTCTGGTGTCTCTGAACAAGCACAAAATTAAGGAATGCATATAGCTACTGAGAGATGGTTGCTCTCCTAAGCATTTGAGTAAAGGCCTTCACTCAGTTGAAGCACTTTGGTTTCATTGTTGCTACTTCATAATCACAAACCTTAGGCACAGAAGATTTTCAACTCCAAATTAGAAACAAACTACTAGGAGAGGAATTCCAAGGCGGAGGGGTGGGGGAAGAGGATAAGAGTATGCAAGCTAAAAAGTCAGGAAACATTTGTTATATATAGGTACCCTGCATTTTATTACATACACACACACCCCAAAAATATAAAAAGAGGCATAAATCTTCATAATCTTCATACTTAAACTGTTGTCTATTTGCATTTACTACCACTTCACATGAGGAAATACAGATCATAGAATCAGAGAATCACAGAATCTATAGAAAGATGTCTTTCTGGAAAGGTATGCCTGAAAATGGAGACACAATCTCAAAGGTGTCACTTTAAATTAATAGTCATAGAGTAGAATTTTGACCAGAGCTTTTACATTTTAGTGGCACAGCAACATAAAAAGCAAAGCATCCTTTGCCTGACATAGTAAAGGAATTGTTCATTTTTAATGATAATTAGATTCAGAATCAATTTGCTCACAAATCACATACAAAGCCCAAGTCTTTCTTTCTGGAATTTAGCTATAGAGATCCAAAAGTGGAGAAGAGATGCTCCTTTTCCCCACGTGTTAAGATCATATTACAGCAATTATATATTAGCAATATAAATTATTTAGCATTGTATTAGCAATTAATAATCAGCTGAGCTGTGACTGGAAAGGGGTAAGAAAAAAAAATCATAGAGTCATAGAATCAACCAGGATGGAAAAGACCTCCAAGATCATCCAGTCCAACCTAGCACCCAGCCCTAGACAATCAACCAGACCATGGCACTAAGTGCCTCAGCCAGGCTTTGCTTCAACACCTCCAGGGACAGCGACTCCACCACCTCCCTGGGCAGCCCATTCCAATGCCAATCACTCTCTCTGCCAACAACTTCCTCCTAACATCCAGCCTAGACCTCCCCCTGCACAACTTGAGGCTGTGTCCCCTTGTTCTGTTGCTGGTTGCCTGGCAGAAGAGACCAACCCCCACTGGCTACAGCCTCCCTTCAGGTAGTTGTAGACAGCAATGAGGTCTGCCCTGAGCCTCCTCTTCTGCAGGCTGCACACCCCCAGCTCCCTCAGCCTCTCCTCACAGGGCTGTGCTCCAGGCCCCTCACCAGCTTTGCTGCCCTTCTCTGGACACCTTCCAGCACCTCAACATCTCTCTTGAATTGAGGAGCCCAGAACTGGACACAGCACTCAAGGTGTGGCCTGACCAGTGCTGAGTACAGGGGCAGAATAACCTCCCTTGTCCTGCTGGCCACACTGCTCCTGATCCAGGCCAGGATGCCATTGGCTCTCCTGCCCACCTGGGCACACTGCTGGCTCATCTTCAGCTACTATCTACCAGTACCCCCAGGTCCCTTTCTTCCTGGCTGCTCTCCAGCCACTCTGTCCCCAGCCTGTAGCGCTGCTTGGGGTTGTTGTGGCCAAAGTGCAGAACCCTGCACTTGGCCTTGTTCAATCTCATCCCATTGGCCTCTGCCCACCCATCCAGCCTGTCCAGGTCCCTCTGCAGGGCTCTCCTACCTTCCAACAGATCAACACCTGCTCCTAGCTTGGTGTCATCTGCAAACTTACTGATGCTGGACTCAATCCCCTCATCCAGATCATCAATAAAGACACTGAGCAGGACTGGGCCCAGCACTGACCCCTGGGGAACACCACTAGTGACAGCTGCTAACTGGATGTGGCACCATTCACCACCACTCTTTGGCCCTTCAGCCAGTTCTTGACCCATATCAGAGTGAGTCTGTCCAAGCCATGAGCTGCCAGCTTTGCCAGGAGCTTGTTGTGGCAGATGGTCTCAAAGCTTTGCTGCAGTCCACAGACTACATTCACAGCCTGCCCCAAATTCACCAGGTGGGCAACCTGATCATCTCCTTTCATCCTCAAAATGAGCAATAATGAAGAAAGGCTTCCACAATTCTAATCAATCTCCAGATCGTGCTGTCTCCAGGGTCTGCTTGGGTGCTCTGATGAGTTGCAGTGCTCGTTTTTCTCCTTGGAGACCTGCAGGACTCTGGGTTTAGCCATAGGTAGGACTTTTTGAAATTACTTTTCTAGGAAAAATGGACCCCATGGGGCTTCTGACAAAAACTGGATCCAATCCCCTACTTTGCCTCAGACTTCACTTTCAGATTTGGCACTGTCAAGTGTTCTCCCTCTTCCTGTTCTGTGAAGTAAGCATCTGAGGACAACCTTTTGACATGCCTAAGAGTATTCCTTCATAATGGCTAGGCACTCCACCACCTTTAATTTATCCTCAGAGACATCCCTGGTGAGCAGAGGATTATTTTTCCAAATCTCAGAAAGGCTCTGTGACCCCCAGAAAATCACGCAGGAGATGAAGAAATTAAATCCAGGCACCAGAAAAAGAATTTATACACAGCAACAGTTTAGGCTGTGTCCCATTTTTCTCCTAGACTTTTCTCATCTTTTCTGTTTTGAGTTGTTGCAGGAGTTAAGATGGGTCTGCCCGACCACGGTGGACAAACCACAGTAACATACTGGACAGAAAATCACCTTAACCATCTGAGAAATAAAACCCATTCCCTTGAGAGCATGACAGTTCACAGATAAAAACTATATTTTAAAGAGCATTTATCCAAAGAGTTTTAAGAATTTTATTCTTTCAAAGCCTTAGAGCAGATTAGGGTAAATTACGGGTTTAAGGATCTTCAAACAACCTGGAGAAGTAGAGGGAAAAGACATACCCAGGAGACCCACTTGAATAGCTTTTTGGTTAGCCAAACCACACTGGAGACTTTGGGCTGTACATTTAAACAATCTCTACCATCCTTGTGTAACTAAGGGATTTAAGAGCAGGAAGGACAAAAAGGCAAGCAGCTGTGAAAAACATACCATAAAGAGAGATTAGCAAATGTACTTTGAGAGAAGTACACTAAGTGTGATTGACATTTGGAAAATGCACTACAGTTATTTTTTACTATAGCTGTATGAGATAAGCCCAAATCAGCATTGCCTGCTCCCATGTAGCCAAGCAAACTGATAAACACATCAAAATAGAAATGCTGTAACAAGCAAAGGCTATAGGATTTCTCATGGAAGTGTCTATTTGTTTAAACAGGGGCAAGCTGAGCCAATTACACAAAAACTGAGATCATGCTAATGCAAATCTTAGAGCTGTACCTACCTGTGAAAATATTCTTTTTCTATAATACAGTACAGTATATTTTTCTAGGTGGATCATAGAATCAACCAGGTTGGAAGACACCTCCAAGATCTCATCCAGTCCAACCTATCACTCACCCTTGTTCAATCAACTAGACTATGGCACTAAGTGCCTCAGCCAGGCTTTGATTGAACACCTCCAGGGACAGTGACTCCACCACCTCCCTGGGCAGCCCATTCCAATGCCAATCACTCTCTCTGCCAACAACTTCCTCCTAACATCCAGCACAACTTGAGACTGTGTCCCCTTGTTCTGTTGCTGGCTGCCTGGCAGAAGAGACCAACCCCACCTGGCTACAGCCTCCCTTCAGGTAGTTGTAGACAGCAAACAGGCTAAACACCCCAGCTCCTTTAGCCTCTCCTCACAGGGCTGTGTTCCAGGCCTCTCACCAGCTTTGTTGCCCTTCTCTGGACACCTTCCAGTGTCTCAACATCTCTCTTGAATTGAGGAGCCCAAAACTGGACACAAGACTCAAGGTGTGGCCTGACCAGTGCTGAGCACAGAGGAAAAATAATCAGCCTTGTCCTACTGGCCACACTCTTCTTGATCCAGGCCAAGATACCATTGGCTCTTCTGGCCCCCTGTGCACACTGCTGGCTCATCTTCAGCCTACTATCTACCAGTACCCCCAGGTCCCTTTCTGCCTGGCTGCTCTCAGCCACTTTGTGACTCACCCTAACCTTGAATACTGGCTCACTCATTTCTGTCTTGAAGTTCAGCTAAGAAACAAATCTGTTATTCTATAAACAAGTGATTCACTGGCAGACAAGCTTAAAGCAGCATTTCTGTTGAATGCTTGTAGCAACTGCAATTAAGCCAACAATAGCTGATCAACCTGAGGTGGAAGTGTTTTGAACAACCAGCAAAACCTTGACAATTATGGTGAAACTCTATTTAAAAGCAAGCCACTCTGAAGAGAGAGGTGTTCCTGCCCCTACTAGCACAGAAACTGGCCTAGTCAAGTTTCAGAAAACTGCTTTCAATTACAAACATTAGCTTGTGCTACTGATTAAGGGGCACGACTGCTGAACTGCAGTTGTTTAACTTACCTTCTGCTTTACATTTTAATGCAGTGAAAAATGTTTAAAACTTGATTTCAGCCTTTAGGATGCATTATAATTCACAACACTCGATGTCCAAGGGGCCTACTATCCCATACTAGGTCGTGATTTCAATTCCCATAGAATATTTCTGAGAAGAATGATAACTGGACTACAGAAGCAAAGTTCCTTAATTAGTAAGTTTAGCTCGGTTAATAATACCAAAGTCACTACAAACTGAACGTGTCCACTTGACAGATACAAGTACTGATGGAGTATTATTTACTGACATGTGTTTCAGACATCATCAAATTCCACTGCTTTTCCTCTTCACTTCACACACCAAAGCCTCTTAGCTCTGACTGAAATGTGACTCCCTATATCACTGGCACTCCTACTGATCTTTCATTCCTTTGTTGTTGGAGTTGGGTAGCAGAGGTATTGTCAAAGTATGTAGAAGTAGATACCTGAAACCTTGCTTATACTGGGTAACATTACTTCTGCTCTGTCATCCACTCTGCTTTTATCTTTCAGCTTTGTTTTTGTCACTGGTCTCACATTTGGGCTGTGAATAGACAGGATGGTTATTTCCTCAACCACAAGCATCATGTTGCAGTTCATGAGAAAATTTTTCCAGTACTTCAAGAGTAAGCATTTGATGGTTTCTTTATTATGTTATTAAACCATTTCTCAAGATAATACATTCATCAACTTGTTCACTGCAATGGCATAGCATGCATTACATAGCATACTGGAGAAGTGGGCACAAGCCAACCTCATGAGGTTCAAGAAGAACAAGTGCAAGGTCCTGCATTTGGGTTAATCACAAATCCAGGCTGCGCAGTGAGTGGCTGGAGAGCAGCCCTGAGGAGAGGCACTTGGGGGTGCTGGTGGAGGAGAAGCTCAACATGAGCCAGCAGTGTGCACTTGCAACCCAGAAAGCAAAACCACAGCCTGGACTACATCAGGAGAAGTGTGGCCAGCAGGGCCAGGAAGGTGATTCTCCCCCTCTACTCTGCTCTGGTGAGACCCCACCTGGAGTACTGCATCCAGTTCTGGAGCCCCCATTACAAGAGGGATGTGGAGATGCTGGAGCATGTCCAGAGAAGGGCCACTGGGTTGATCAGAGGGCTGGAGCACCTCTGCTATGAGGACAGACTGAAAGAGTTGAGGCTGTTCAGTCTGCAGAAGAGAAGACTCCAAGGTGACCTTCTTGTGGCCTTCCAGTATCTGAAGGGGGCTACAAAAAAGCTGGGGAGGGACTTTTTAGGCTCTCGGGGAGTGAGAGGATTAGGGGGAATGGAGCAAAGCTGGAGGTGGGGAGATTCAGACTGGACGTGAGGAGGAATTTCTTCAGCATGAGGATGGTGAGAGCCTGGACTGGATTACCCATGGAGGTGGTTGAGGCCCCATCTCTGGAGGTGTTTAAGGCCAGGCTGGATGAGGCTCTGGCCAGCCTGATCTAGGATAGGGTGTCTCTGCCCATGTCAGGGAGTTTGGAACTAGATGATCTTTGTGGTCCCTACAGACCCTAACTGATTCTATGATTCTGTTCTATGATTTACCATTGGAATGGGCTGCCCAGGAAGGTGGTGGAGTCGCCATTACTGGAGGTGTTCAAGAAGACTGGATGAGGCACTTAGTGCCATGGTCTAGTTGACTGGACAGGGCTAGGTTGGACTGGATGATCTCAGAGGTCACTTCCAACCTGGTTGATTCTATGATTCTATTAATGCTTTCCTTCTGGCCAAGTGAAAATACTGCATCAGAATATAAAGTGAAGGTCAATTCTGCTTGCAAAACAAGAGAAGAGTACCTGCTGTTTGGGGGCTGAGGGCCAAAAAAGCTGGAAGAACAAGCAGAAAAGAAGCATGCTAGAATTCACTGTTTAGCTTTGAAAAGCCTAGTGCAGACTATAAGCTTTGAAAGGCAATTTCTTTATCCTGCATTTGGTTACTGTAAGATGCTTAATAGAATGCTCTGACTTCCCTGCAGCTGGCATGCGTGACATGCTAACAGACTATGGATCAGAATGCTCTAAAGTGGCTCAGTGCTTAGGGCTGTGCACTGTTGAAAAATGTGCTGATTTTCCATGCTGCTTCTGTCTGATACCTGCCTGGAGGGCAGATGTGGAAATATCCATGCTAGAAACATTTTGCCCTCTCTGGGCTAGTCTACAAAGAAAAATGAATTAAACAATAGTGATACACATGTGTGTGCATATATGTGTTAATACACATGTACACACACCTCCCCCTGTGTGTCCATATATGTGTTAATACACATGTACACACACCTCCCACTGTGTGTGCATATATGTGTTAATACACATACACACACACACCTCCCACTGTGTGTGCATATATGTGTTAATACACATGTACACACACACACACCTCCCACTGTGTGTGCATATATGTGTTAATACACACACACACCTCCCACTGTGTGTGCATATATGTGTTAATACACAAGTACACACACACCTCCCACTCTGTGTGTGTATATATGTGTAAATACACATACACACACACACACCTCCCACTGTGTGTGCATATATGCGTTAATACACATACACACACCCCCCATTGTGTGTGTATATCTATCCACATATGCAGGCTATAAACACAGAATCATAGAACCACAGAATGTTAGGATTTGGAAGTGACTTTCAGACATCATTAAGTTCAACCCTACCAACAAAGTAGGATCACTTAGGGCAAGATGCCCAGGAGTGCATCTAGGTGAGTTTTGAGAGTCTTCAGAGAAGGAGACTCCACAACCTCTCTGGGCAGTCTGTTCCGG
This sequence comes from Tricholaema leucomelas, assembly GCA_013400475.1. Taxonomy (NCBI): domain Eukaryota; kingdom Metazoa; phylum Chordata; class Aves; order Piciformes; family Lybiidae; genus Tricholaema lacrymosa; species Tricholaema leucomelas. The sequence continues at coordinate 68,039 of WAAF01020794.1, read as the reverse complement.
TGCTCTGTCACCCTTACCATAAAGAAGTGTCTCCTTGCGTTGAGGCGGGACCTCCTGTCTTCTTGCTTCTACCTATTGTTCCTTGTCCTGTCACTGGGCACCACCAAAAAGAGACTGGAACCTTCATCTTGACACCCACTTCTCTGATATTTATAGATGTTGATAAGATTCCCACTCAGCTTTCTCAAGACTAAACAGCTCCAGTTCTCTCAGTCCTTCTTCATAGGAGAGATGTTCAAGTCTTGCAGTCATCCTCATAGCTCTCTCTAGCAGATCTCTGTCTCTCTTGAACTGGGGAGGCCAAAACTGGACATGGTATTCCAGGTGTGGTCTGACCAGAGCAGAGTAGAGCAGGAGAAGAATCTCCCTAGACCTGCCGGACACACTTTACTTAATTCATCTCAGCATACTGTTGGTCGTCTTGGCCACAAGGGCACATTACTGTCCCATGGATAACTTCCTGTCCACTGGGACTCCAAGGTCTTTCTCTGTGGAGCTGCTTTCCACAGGATGACCCCTAATCTGTACTGGTGCCTGTTGCTATTCCATGATGTGTAAATATCGACACGTTACAGGCTGTTTAGAAAGCACTCTAATCAAATAGCCTGTCTCAGTTCATCACGTGTCTACCAAGGAATGAAACAGGATGTATATTTGCAGAACAAACTCTACTCTCATCCCAATGCCACAGAAAAGCAATCAACTCTAGTGCTTAAATGCATGGAAACATAAATTCTCCTCATCTTTACTACCAAGTTATTTAGGATAGTACCAGAAGATACCTTGAAAAATGACAACTCTGTATAACTGCTATATTTAAGGTAGCTTTAATAGATTAGTTCACCTTGAGCTGCCCCACTGAAGCAAATCAGTCCTTTGTGACAGTTCCAGGACAAACTCAGAGCTGCCTTCTTCAAATTCTGACCTCCTTTGTCTAGATATACAAGACATCACCACTAAGGTTAGGCTTGCATAGAAGAATTTACATAGAAAGTAATCACACAGAGAACTAATCTAATGCTATTCTGATTGGATAGGACTGGGTGCTAGGTTGGACTGGATGATCTTGGAGGTCTCTCCCAACCTGGTTGATTCTATGATGAGCTAGAATGTATACAGTCATGCTGTTACTGTGGGCAAGGCCATTTGCACTTACAACAAAGAACCTCATCAGAACACTTTTGTGTCTCTTCCCAACGACAAAGGTTCTTGGTGTAAATCAGTCTTTCCATTATTATATTCCACTACCAAACAACTGAGTAAACAAGTGAGATCTTCTATGAGGTAATCTGAGACATCTGAAAATGAACATTTGCTCTTGAAAATTCAATTAGTATTCCAGCCACATACTACAGCACTCTCCAGGGCAGCAAGTCATGATGAGGATTTCACAATGTGGAGCTAGTTGCCTAGCCTAAGGAAACTAAAACCTAGCACCATTAGGATAAGATTCACCTGAATTAGGGTAAGATTAATCACATCCTAAAAATATCCTTTCCATTTTATGAACTGCAGAATTCAATCAGCTAGCTCTCCTGTAAACAGTTACAGTCCTATGAGGTGAACCTAGCTGATAGTGTCAAAGAAAAACACAACCTATGAGGTGAACCTAGCTGATAGTGTCAAAGAAAAACACAACCTATGAGGTGAACCTAGCTGATAGTGTCAAAGAAAAACACAACCTATGAGGTGAACCTAGCTGATAGTGTCAAAGAAAAATGAAACAGAAGAAACATTCAAAGTCCCAGGACCCCGACAACTAAAACAGATTATAAAAAACAACTTATCAAAGGTCTCCAGTAGGTGTCTGCATCTGCAAGAAGACACAGAATGGAGAATTCTCCAATGCCTGCAGAAACATTGTTTTATTCCAGAGGATCCTGTTAACCTCTGAACACAGACACATGCATCCCTTTGCCTCCTTATATGTCATGAAACACTAGTTCATGCGTAGCTTATGACATCAGAACTCTTTCCACATAAACTTCAGCCAGCATGGTTGGAAGAAACAGCTTAGTGTATGCAATTTCACTGAGCAGGAACGTGAGGTTTAGGCTTGCTGTTGGATTTGTTGTAGTTGTGGTGGTGTTTGTGGTTGCTTCATTTTGTTTTGCTCTTTTAAATTACTGTTGAGTCAGGACCCAAAGTCAGCTCCAAATTACCTATCCATTAAGACAGTATGCTTTATTCCCTCAGTGCTCTGAGTGCAGTGGAGGTCTTGGAGACTAACTGTTAAAACTACACTACGATCTTGTTATGATCAGCACAGAAAATTTACTGTTAAGCAGAGTTCTGCTTTGATAAGTGTTGCTTTGGCATGAAATTCTTTTTTGTGTTTATTGCTTTATCAGGTGTTATTCTAAGTGTTTCATTGATGGAGGGATGACAGGGCTGAATGCCAGCACATCCACCACTTCTTTTTGCTGCTGCTTCACAAATTACTTTAAAAAGAGGCAAATTATCCTACAGGCTCTTTCCTCCTTTGAAGAAAGGGTAGATAACAACTTACTACATCTGCTATCTCAAGTTTCATCCTTACAGTGATGGTTTGAGTGTTACCTGCCCACACACACACTTGTGAAAATCACCCAGACTAGACTCAGCTGAGCTGGAAATTAAGGAATGAAGTTTTATATTTACAGCTTAGCACCATATCCAAGCAGGTATTTACAATATCTACAGCTACAGACAGAAAGAGACAAGTTAAAAAGTAATACAGACACACAACAGCCCTCCCAGAAACCAGAGTCCCCAGGAGGGGCTCCCAACCAACCTTCTACCTCATTTCCATCGCTCTACCTTATCCCAGACTGCCTTACATTCAGGGTGAGTTTGGAGAATTGGCTAGAGGGGTTAGGAAGCAGACAGATTGGTTAGACAGCAAGTCAGGGAAAGAGGGGAGGCAGCCAAAGTCAGAGAGCAACTTTGTCGTCTATGTTTGTGTTCTTGTTTTTATACATCTCAGCAAGCCTATGAGTGAAGTAGACATCACAGTGTCACAGTATCACCAAGGTTGGAAGAGACCTCATAGATCATCAAATCCAAGCCGTTACCACAGAGCTCAAGGCTAGACCATGGCACCAAGTGCCACGTCCAATCCTGCCTTGAACAGCTCCAGGGACAGCGACTCCACCACCTCCCTGGGCAGCCCATTCCAGCAGCCAATGACTCTCTCAGTGAAGAACTTTCTCCTCACCTCAAGCCTAAATTTCCCCTGGCGCAGCTTGAGGCTGTGTCCTCTTGTTCTGGTGCTGGCTGCCTGAGAGAAGAGAGCAACCTCCTCCTGGCTACAACCACCCCTCAGGTAGTTGTAGACAGCAATAAGGTCTGCCCTGAGCCTCCTCTTCACCATTGTTTCCTTTTCACAGCCTAGAATCTAATTCCTCTCACTAAAATATCCCAGCTAGGCTGAAACTATCACACTTACCATATCACAAAAAAAAGTTCCTCTCAACAGCTCACCAACTTAAGGTTTCAGGTGATTTGGCGGTGCAATAGTGTTCAGCATTTCCAAACTACTCTGGGTGATTTATTCTGGGAGCTTATGAGGCAGAACTATCACTAATTTAGAGAAGGGTTAGAAGGCAAGGAGAAAACGGACTGTAAGAGGTTCATAAGCTCCAGTTGAGCACATTTTTATTCTATTTATTACAGTTTTGATCAAAAATGAACTTAATTCCTTCAGTCTTTGGAGGTATAGGGAAAGTATTCTGTTCTGTTTAAGCATCCTGAGTACAGTGTACCAGGAAACGCCACAAGAACAAGGAGTACAAACCTCTTTTTTCCTCTTCATTTGGCTTTGAATTGAAAAGAAACTCCAAGGCAGTGCAACCATAGCTCTTGAAGGGCTACTACTTGAATAGCTTCATTCTAGAACCTTGTTCCATCCCTCCTAGGGTACAGACTTCAATAGGAATAGGTTTGGGCTCTCATCAAGCAGCACCCATCTTTGGTGAGCTACACTTTCAGGACTTTCTCTGATTCATTTGAATGCTCCTACAGCACAGTATTTGGAAACACAAAGCACTCACTGTAAATGAGTCATAGCAGAAGCTGTGAAGTCTAAGCATCAGAAACAATATACGAACAATTTGTTGGCATTGACTTCACATGCCTAAAAATGAACTCATGGTCTTGGTTTTCAAGACATGACAAAAACACTATCTGTGACACTAAAACGGTTGTTAACTGACTACACTCATTCACTACCAGGATTAGGAACCCTCCATATTACACAAAGCCACCAAGTTTTGCAAAATGATCATAGAGACCAGCCCACACATTTAGAACAATAGAATCAACCAGGCTGGAAGAGACCTCCAACATCATCCAAGCCAAGCTACCACCCAGCCCTATCCAATCAACTAGACCATGGCACTAAGTGCCTCAGCCAGGCTTTTCTTCAACATCTCCAGGGACAGCAACTCCACCACCTCCCTGGGCAGCCCATTCCAATGCCAATCCTCTCTCTGGCAAGAACTTCCTCCTAACATCCAGCCTAGACCTTCCTTGGCACAACTTGAGACTGTGTCCCCTTGTTCTGTTGCTGGTTGCCTGGCAGAAGAGATTAACCTCCACCTGGCTACAGCCTCCCTTCAGGTAGTTGTAGACAGCAATGAGGTCTGCCCTGAACCTCCTCTTCTCCAGGCTAAACAACCCCAGCTCCCTCAGCCTCTCCTCACAGGGCTGTGTTCCAAGAGCCTCACCAGCTTTGTCAACCTTCTCTGGACACATTCTAATATCACAACATCTCTCTTGAATGGAGAAGCTCAGAACTGGACACATTGCTCAACCTCCCTTGTCCTACTGGCCACACTGTTCCTGATCCAGGCCAGGATGCCACTGGCTCTCTTGGCCACCTGGGCACACTGCTGGCTCATATTCAGCTACTATCTACCAGTACCACCAGGTCCCTTTCTGCCTGCCTGCTCTCCAGCCACTCTGTCCCCATTTAATAGTGTTGATATTTGAAAGTACCAGAAATGCACCACAGCAAGGTCAAAAGGACTGCAACATTTTCTTCTTTCCAAACTGCAGTTCGCTTTACTTTTCAGGGATTAAAAAATCTTGCCATATTTTTTATTATAGTTATTTTGAATTCCAGCTCAACATAAACAGATGGCTTCTTCCATTTCTCACCATCAAGAAAGTTAAAAGGTATCCAAACTAGGGTATCAGCTTGTTGTATGTGTCACTGTAGATTGGGATAGAAAGCAGGACAGTCAAGTACAGACCTGAAAGCTGCACTGTTACAAATCTAGTAAAGGAAAATGACAACACTTATCAGGAAGATGGTATCCTTTGTATGTATGTTAAACAGCTAGTTAGAAAGACCTCAGCTTTTTAATTTGTTCAGCAAATATACAGCTTTTCTGTCTCTTTGGCCAGTGGCATTACTTCTACTGGTTTCTCCTTTTTGCTAGTCTTACCAGCAAAGTATAGGGATTCACCAGAGTCAGAAAGCACCTATAGATAAAAAACCTTTGGGTCACCAGAGACAAAACAACCTCTAATAAATTTAGAGTGAAAGTCAAATTGATAAACTATCTAATCTGAAGGCATTCCATTCTGCATGTACTCTAATTCACTTAGATTCTACATTTGTCATACACCCAGTGCTCTGCATTTTTCTCCAGTTACTACTAACTTTATGCCCTTCATTCTTGTGGTATTGTTATTCATAATCTTTTCTTTGGCGGGTTGCTGTCATTTATAGTGTTTCTTCTCAGTTGGCAGAAGTCACACAGAGAGAAAATAAACAAAGAAACAGTGGGATGCATTGTCTATGTATTGAATGATCCTTTAGTTTACTTAAGCTTTTCATAAGTACTGACTCGACTTTCACAGAATAGAATCACAGAATCAGCCACGTTGGAAGAGACCTCCAAGAACATCTCCCTGGAGAGGAGAAGGCTTCGAGGAGACCTTATAGTGGCCTTCCAGTATCTGAAGGGAGCCTACAGGAAAGCTGGGGAGGGACTATTTACACGGTCTAGTAATGTTAGGATGAGGGGGAATGGGTTTAAGCTGGAAGAGGGGAGATTTAGACTGGATGTTAGGAGGAAGTTCTTTACAGTGAGGGTGGTAAGGCACTGGAACGGGTTGCCCAGGGAGGTTGTGGATGCTTCCTCCCTGGAGGCATTTAAGGCCAGGCTGGATGAGGCCTTGGGCGAGCTG
>WAAF01020794.1:0-61816 GCA_013400475.1 Tricholaema leucomelas | reverse complement strand
GCACAACTTGAGACTGTGTCCCCTTGTTCTGTTGCTGGTTGCCTGGCAGAAGAGACCAACCCCACCTGGCTACAGCTTCCCTTCAGGTAGTTGTAGACAGCAATGAGCTCTGCCCTGAGCCTTCTCTTCTGCAGGCTGCACTCCCCCAGCTCCCTCAGACTCTCCTCACAGGGTTTGTGTTCCAGGCCCCTCACCAGCTTTGTTGCCCTTCTCTGGATATGTTCCAGTATCTCAACATCTCTCTTGAACTGAGGAGCCCAGAACTGGACACAGCGCTCAAGGTGTGCCCCAACCAGTGTTGAGCACAGAGGCAGAATAACCTCCCTTGTCCTGCTGGCCACACTGTTCCTGATACAGGCCAGGATGCCATTGGCTCTCCTGGCCACCTGGGCACACTGCTGGCTCATCTTCAGCTACTATCTACCAGTACCTCCAGGTCCCTTTCTGCCTGCCTGCTCTGTCCTCAGCCTGTAACACTGCTTGGGGTTGTTGTGGCCAAAGTGTAGAACCCTGCACTTGGCCTTGTTAAATCTCCTCCCATTGGCCTCTGCCCACCCATCCAGCCTGGCCAGGTGCCTCTGCAGGGCTCTCCTACCCTCCTACAGATCCACACCTGCTCCTAGCTTGGTGTCATCTGCAAACTTAGTGATGTTGGACTGAATCCCCTGGTTCAGATCATCAATAAAGATACTGAACCGGACAGAATACAAGTGGGCTAGCACAACTGTCTTGTGAGCCAGTTTTCTCTCACACACACAGCTAATCTGCCTGGTTGGTGATTTTTCTAACCACATTTAGATCTGGGAAAATGGGCATGCTTTACTTTTTAATCTTGTTCAAAGGCTGTTCACATAAGAAATATCTTGGCTTCTAAAATTGTGAAAGGCTATATGAAAATGTAAATTAAATCTAAAATAGGTCAACACTTCTATATGTGAGTGGTTTACTTTAGAATTAAAGGATATCACCACATGCCCTTAAAACAATAGCTGTAATACCAACTTACTCAAAGTAAGAACCTCTGCCATAAAGGACAGTACCTTCTCACCCTCTTGTACAGCACATAGGACATTCAAAACTCTAAAGAGGAGCTTCTGGATGGTCTCAAAACAGTCGTGTCTAAGGTCAGGTATTGCCATTGACACTATGCTCTGGAATTGTGAGAGGCTGACCTCCTTTCCAGCTCATCTCTGTTTTTTCCTGCCATATGCTCAAGCAGCCACCAGCTCTCCATACCAATCCAGTAGTAATTACATAAGGGGGATATAAAAACACAACCTGATAAAAAGCTGTCACGGGTTTGGCCAGTTAAATCTGCTGATGAGTATTAAATACCATGCTGATGGCATGCCAGATTTAACATGAAAGTGCTGGCTGGAGGAAAGTATCATGGGGTTTGTAGCTTGGATTGTAACATGAGAGGTTTCCTGTTTCTAGTTACTACTTCTGATTTCCAGTTTTGGGGTTTTGGAGTTTTCCTCTGGGCTGGCTGCAGGCTTGTGGGGTGGGGTGTCATTCTGTGGCTAGCTTCTGCTGCTGCTTATGCTGTGCTTTTCTGAGAAATAGCCCAAGGTAATTTTATTTTCTCCATTAAACTCTCTCTCTATCTCAACTCAGGGCTTTTTTGTGGTACTTTCCCTCCTGGTCTTTGGGGATAGGACTTAGAGGGGAAGGGGCTTGCTTGTTTGTGATAGTTTGGGTGTTACCCACCAACACACACTTAAGAAAATCACCCAGGCCAGATTCAGTGGATGGGAATTAAAGAATGAAGCTTTGTATTTACAGCTTAGCACAAGATACAAGCAGGTATTTACAATATCTACAGCTATAGACAGAAATACACAAGTTAAAAAGTAATACAGACACACAGCAGCCCTCCCAGAAACCAGAGTCCCCAGGAGGGGACCCAACCACCCTTCCACCTTATCCCAGATTTTGCCTTATATTCAAGGTGAGTTTGGAGGATCAGCCAGGGGGGATAGGAAGCAGATGGATTAGCAGGTTAAAGAGAGAAGGGAGGCAGCCAAAGCCAAAGAGCAACTCTGTTATCTATGTTTGTGTTCTTGTTTTTATGCATCTCAGCAAGCCTATGAGTGAAACAGACATCAGCATTGTTTCCTTTTCACAGACTATAATCTAATTTTTCTCACTAAAATATCTTAGCTAGGCTCAAACTAGCACATTGTTAGAGCAGATTGTGTTAAACCAGAACTGAAGCTCTTACCTCAACAAAAAAAGGAAACAATTTATTAGAGGAGTAAGGGGGCTCCCTCAAAAGCTGAAGCGAAACAGTACTTAGAAACATAGAATCAACCAGGTTGGAAGAGTCCTCCAAGATCATGGAAGAGTCCTCCAAGATCATCCAGTCCAACCTATCAGCCAGCCCTGTCCAAACAACTAGACTATGTCACCAAGTGCCCCAGCCAGTCTTTCTTGAACACCTACAGGGACAGTGACTCCACCACCTCCCTGGGCAGCCCATTCCAATGCCAATCACTCTCTCTGCCAACAACTTCCTCCTAACATCCAGCCTAGACCTCTCCCGGCACAACTTGAGACTGTGTCCCCTTGTTCTGTTGCTGGTTGCCTGGCAGAAGAGACCAACTCCACCTGGCTACAACCTCCCTTCAGTTGATGTGTTACAGACTTGTAGGGAACAATCTGTCTTTGTGGGGGGGACAGAAAGGCTCAAGTAAAAAGGGCTTTTCTATATCTGAGTTTCTATGCAGCTCTATTTAATGCCTATCATGATCAGCCGACAATTGGCCACTCTCCATATGGCTGGTTGCCTTCTCTTCCTGGGGAACTAAAGAACACGGAGGGCATCTCAAATGACGAAGACACAGTATGAGAAAATATCACAGCACAACATTTCTTTTTATAATTTAAATCAAGTAAGCAACTGATTCACGCAGGGCAGAAATTTGATAAGACATCAAAGGTCTAATCCCCAAGCCATAAAGCTAACTTGCTGACAATAACTGCAGAGCTCCAACTCTTTTACATTTATCACTGCCATCAGCTTCTTCAGAACAAAGTATTTTGGAAGGAAGGCAGGCAGCTGAGTCTGGGAGGCAGATTCTGCTCTCATTAAACTGTTGACCTTAAAGCAACATGTTTCTAGGTTTAAATACTGTTGTCTTTAAAAAGAGAAATTGTGCTAAAAGCAAATAGTTAAACAGTACATGTTTGGAATACACAAGCATTTAACAAGCCAGCCTAGTGAGGAAAGAACACTTTCCACAGGGATACCAGAACCTGGTTGTGGTTATCTGAAATCCCTGGCATTTTGAGTTCCTCCCGACTTTGGAGTTCCATGGCACCCTTGTATGCTTGTTTGTATGTTGGGTAAAACCATTTTTCCTTTAATTTAAACCATTGTTTCTCAAGGAAACAAAAGTCATTAAGAAGTCATCTATTTCTAATTATCATGAGGAGTTCTGCAAAAGAAAAAACCTTGAATATGAAAACCAAACTTTCGTGTGTATCAGAAAGTGGATGGAAGGGGCAAGCAATCCATGATGAAAACCAAACAATTTACCAGAAAAAAAAAAAAATCAATTCAAGTTTTGTTACCAGATTTTAAGTGTCCTCTGTGTTCTTTGTAGCAGAACACATTTTTCTGGCTGTTCTTTGCCTCCTACACACCAGCTGATCAGTAATTCTTAAATCTGTCCTAAAAGGTTACCCACCAATACTTGAGTAGATTAATGACTTGCAGTACAACCTATTAATTCCTTTCCACTGTGGACAAAAAATGTGTCACTCTGCTAGTTTGAGCCTAGCTGGGATATTTTAGTGAGAGGAATTAGATTATAGGCTGTAAAAAGGAAACAAAGGTGACGTCTGCTTCACTCACAGGCTTGCTGAGATGTATGAAAACAAGAACACAAACACAGCTAACACAGTTGCTCTCTAGCTGTCTGCACTTCTCTCTCTAATCTGCTGTCTGTGTGACCTGGCCAATTCTTCCAACTCACGTTGAACATAAGGCAAAGTCTGGGGTAAGGTAGAGGGCTGGGGAGAAGGTGGAAGGGTGGTTTGGAGCCCCTCCTGGGGACTCTGGTTTCTGGGAGGGCTGTTGTGCTTCTGTATTACTTCTTAACTTGTGTATTTCTGTCTATAGCTGTAGCTACTGTAAATACCCACTTGTATATTGTGCTAAACTGTAAATATAAAGCTTCATTCCTTAATTTCCAGCTTGGCTGAGTCTAGTCTGGGTGATTTTCTTAAGCGTGTGGGGGTGGGTAACACCCAAACTATCACAGTCACATTTTCTGATAGCAAAAGGCATTGTCAGGAATGAGAAACCTAACAGGAGAATCTGCAGTTTCCATTTGAGTTTAGTGATCAAAGACCCCAGCGTAGCAGGCATTATACCAAAAAGGTCCCCACAGAAGCTGTAATGATGATCACATATACTACATTGTGGCTGATTAATCAACAATGGAAGAGACTACTGCAATCCAGAAATAAAAATAAATCCAGTGCTGTTTCCAAACACAGTGGAGAAGAGAAGATTATGTCAGTAAGTTGGGATTCCGTAATAAAAATAACTCATATCACAGACTTGTTTTGAAAAGGGATGCAATTAGAACCAATTCTCACACACTTGAAGCCTGGACATTCTGGATTAATAATAAAACCCTTCCAGCACTTTGAAAACACAACGGATGAAAACTCCCAAGTTTTAAAGAACAGATACTTAATTTTAATCAGACTTTCAACCCCTCAAAATGAAAGAACTGAGGCCCACAAGGTCCTGGCTCGTACCAAGAACTTGTCTAAGCATCATATTTCTAAAACCCAAGAGTGAAGATTTCTAAGGTCCTGCGAAGGATTATGCAGAATTAATGATCTGTATGAATTTTGATATCCAGGCAATGATTGTTAATAACTATGAAAACTGCTTATTAACGCTCACCAGAAACTTATTCACAGGTTCAAAAGTGCACAGGTTGGAGATTTATACATGCAGGCACAGGCAAAACTCCAGCACTTAGTTCTTAAAGTGGCAAACACAAATATTATACTGGAAGAGGCTTTTAAGTATTTACTCACAAAATTATAGATCAGACAGTACCCAAAGCAGGTGAAACTCTGTCTGATTGGCCACTGAGACTTGATTCGCCCCAGGCTTCTGGGGAAAGGAGGCAGACAATCTCCGACCTTGTCTCCTGGCTCCTCTGCATGATCTATGTATCTCCAGGACTTCCAGTCTTAGCAGGAGACTTTCAGGTGCAGGCAGAGTGTCTTGTGATGTGCAGTCTCAGCACAGTGTCACACTGGGGGCTATGCCAGCCAACCATGTGCAGGTATTTGGAGCCTGTGCCTGGTAAGCTCTCCAGGCAAATTCAGGTTGCAAATGAGGCGGCAGCAGCCCTGTGCTACCTGCTCATCCCTTTTATCAATATCCAGCCCACAACTAGTGGGGCATTGGGCATAGATTAGCCAATTGGAATGGCACTTTGCCAGGCCTCACCATATTAGTGAAGCCAGGGCTTTTGCCCTCCACTCCCATAGTTGCCTCCCCCAGCACAGGAGGAGCAGGGGAACATGGGAACTTGTCTGGGCAAGCCAACATGGATAAGCCCATGTTTGCCCCATCAAGCCTACCACCACAGGTCCAAAGTCTGATGCAGTATTTTGTCTTTGCGGCTGCAAATTTGTGTATTTGTGTGTTTTTCTAGTCATGCTAGAGAAATCAGAGAAACAAATAACTACTCCATGCTACAGATAGTGTCTGTATGTGATGGAACTGACCAACATAATATGGACAGAGGTGACACCTATGAAATATTTTCCTGTTTCACTGTGGATAATAGCTCCCTCATATGGTTTTAAAGCACAAATTATGGCATTTGGAAGAACATTTAACAGAGGCTAAAAGACACACCCATCCCACTAATTCCACATCCTCTTCCTCCCAGATATACAAGCTGTCTTTCTTGGATTCTGGGACCTGGGTCTTGCAAATTATAATTTTTTTCTTTGTGTGTTTGTGAGCTCAGGCAGAGCAACTACAGCCACAGCTTTGTTTCTTTGTTGTGTCTAGCGGCCTGGAAACCAATGAGCAAGATGGCTAATTTCAACCAAATTTCACTGGCATGGGAGAAAGAAAATAAATAGTGATGTAATTTTATTTAAGCTTAGTCTTTGCTCCCTGCCCTTTGTTCCACAAAGAGGAGAAGTAGATGCTACAGCAGATGCTGAGGCATTCTTACCTCCACTTGGGCTGCTGCCTGAGGAAAAGTAGTTCAGGTGAACATCCTAAGGGTACTGCTCAGTTACCTCCTTCCCTGTAGGAAGAGATTCGTCCAGCAGCTAAGCACAGTAATAAGATGCCCACCACAAGTTACTGATGCTCTCCATGAACAGTGCTTGACTACATTCAAAAGTCATCTAGGTAACTATGACAAATGTCATCCTAAACACATTTAGTCATGACAACAGCTTGAACTAGATGAATAAGATTTTTCAGGCTCCTTGGCAAATAAATCTCAGTCTTCAGAAAACAGAAGAGCAAACCTTTTATGTGAATTCAGTGTGCTCATGTTTACTGCTGGAGACGGTCTCTTCTAGTTAAGATGCAGGCCTGGGGAGCTACAAAATTTATCCATCATTGGATGTGGCAGATTGTCTTGGATATCTGGACTAAGTCATTCTTCTGTCATTGTAGTCTGTTACTTGAACTTTTGGATGTCATCCACTAGGCTGCTTAACCCTAGCCAACTCTCACTGGGGGCCAGGCCTCCCTAGTTTATTCAAGTTCTCTGAGGTCCATCACTCCTACAAGCCACACCAGAGTTCTAGAAGAAACTTCTTCAGAGCAGCATCATTAAGCTGATTCTGACATATCTGCCGTAGGTTTTGCTATCAACGGCTTGGACTCAGGCTCCTAGGTAGGGAAGTATTTTCAGCTGTGAAGCTGTCTGACTGAAAGAGGTGCCAAAGTACCACAGACTGATGCTACAAATGACTCCAATTACTTTGTGGCATTTTCCCACTACTGAGGCAATACACAGAAAACTGACACATCTTTAAATAATTGTTTTGAATTCACATGTTTTAGAAAGTTAAAAATCTAAGTCCTCTGCAGCTGCAGTTGATATCTAAATATACCTTTTCCTCACAACTCGCCTCTAAAGAAGAGAAATTACACCGGAGTCAGTTTACAAGCAGTGAATTTAGTCACGGAGATGCGGTGGCTTGTCCAGAGTCACAGAGGAAGTCTGTGGCAATGCTGAGAATTAAACTCAAAGCTCCAGAAACTCATTTCTTTTTTCAACCACATGCATTACCCTTCCAAATGTTCTTTCCAATAAAAAAGATTTAGTTGTGGCTGGAAGAGCCTCAACTCACTAACAAACTAAGGACACAGCAATAGAAACTGTATGAATCCTTCAAAACTGGCATGTGGATTTTTTGTCAAATACATGCAAGGATGTCCTGTAAACTGCATTATGACCTTCACTGCTTCCATTCAAACAAATAAAAATTGCTGAGGGTCATTTTTAATGGGATCTAAGATGATGTTCCAAGAGAAAAGCATGGGCTGAGTTGTTTTGCCTCTGCATGCCATTCATTCTCTCAAGTTTTGAAAAACATTGTCTCAAATTCAAGGTCTCACACGGTTTTACTCCACTTTTGAGCTTAGAAGAATAAAGGAAAACAATAATATATTTTGTTTGTAAGAAGTATATGCCTCCAATGTTTCTTCCTTAAAAGACCCAGGTCTACCTAAAAATATCAAGGCTGCATCTGGAGTCAGGACTTTGTCCTTTAGAACTACAGTAAATTGATTAATTGATGCCATCCGTGGAGGTGTTCAAAAAAAGAGCTTATAGATCTAATCCTCTTCTCACCCAGAGCTTTCTGAAATGCCAGATTATTCTTCTTCTTCTAGCTGACAGAGTATACATGAGCCTCACTGTTTTCTCTCTTACTTCCTTAATGGATTATATTTCCATACTCTGTATTACTGAACTGGCAACTGCATAGACTTTATGAAGCTGCTGAGAGGCCTGGAACACAGCCCTGTGAGGAGAGGTTGAGAGACCTGGTGTTGTTTAGCCTGGGGAAGAGGAGGCTCAGGGGTGACCTTGTTGCCATCTATCTGAAGAGAGACTGTAGCCAAGTGGGGGTTGGTCTCTTCTCCCAGACAACGAGCAACAAACAAGGGGACACAGTCTCAAGCTGTGCTGGGGGAGGCATAGGCTGGATGTTAGGAGGAAGTTGTTGGCAGAGAGAGTGATTGGCATTGGAATGGGCTGCCCAGGGAGGTGGTGGAGTCACTGTCCCTGGAGGTGTTCAAGAAATGACAAAAGACTGGATGAGGCACTGAGTGCCATGGTCTAGTGGATTGGATAGGGCTGAGTGCTAGGTCGGCCTGGATGGCGTTGGAGGTCTCTTCCAACCCAGCTGATTCTATGAATCCATGTTTCTAGGATAGACAGGCCATTTTGTCTCTTGGTGATTCTTTAGTCCTCACTCAAAAAAATCATACTACTATTACTTGTCTTTGTAATACATTTCACAATCCATAAATGAAAAATGCAATATGAGAGCAAAACACTACATAAGTATCAAAGCCACGAGACCTGAAAATAGCCAATGATTTTAGTTTCACTTATTCATTGTTGAGCGTGGATTACTTGGGTTTCCTGTGTCAGCTTAGCACAGCATTCAGTGAGTTATGCATTTTTAGCTTTGGGAACACTTCAGTGTTTACATTCTTTGAAATTGTTGTCAAGCATTCAAAAAAATTGACTGCATTGTTAACATGTCCATCAACACACAAAATAGGTAGGTGTGCTCGTTTGAGGCTAACCAGGGTATTTTAGTGAGAGGAATTAGATTACAGGCTGTGAAAAGGAAACTGGTGATGCCTACTTCACTCATAGGCTTGCTGCGATGTACAGAAACAAGAACACAAAACATAGATAAGACAGTGTCAGTGTGTGTGTGTCTCTGTTGTAGTGGGTGCCCTGGGCTGCTTCTGTGTAACTAATCCTTTTGCTTTCTATCTCTCCTGGCCAATCCTCCAAACTCATCTTGAACGTAAAGCAAACTCTGGGATAAGGCAGAGGGGTGGAAAGAAGATGGAAGAGTGGTTGGGAGCCCCTCCTGGGGACTCTGGTTTCTGGGAGGGCTGTTGTGTTTCTGTATTACTTTTTAACTTGTCTATTTCTGTCTATAGCTGTAGATATTGTAAATATCTGCTTGTATATTGTGCTAAGCTGTAAATAGAAAGCTTCATTCTGTAACTTCCAGCTTGACTGAGTCTAGTGTCAGTGATTTTAGAAGAGCAGGGGGGCAGGTAACACCTAAATCACAGTAGGATACCATAATGTTTCTATTGCAAACTGCTACATTTAAGACAGATGTATGTTTTTCAAGGTTTTTCTAAACACTATTTCTTACCATGTTTAAAACCTATGCCATAGTCCTTCTCAGCAGAAGTCTTTCATTAAAATTACAAGTTCACCTGAGAAAAGCAGAAAATACTCCAACCAAGATGAGTATGTTTCTTAACATGGCTTCCACGCCCAAGTACTTCAACCTTCTCCCAGCTGGAAAAGCAGAGATGATTAGCCCAATGAGGAGTTGATAACATGATTTATCTGCTGCATGCCATGCTTTTAATTAGAGAATAACAGAATCAACCAGGTTGGAAGAGATCTCCGAGATCATCCAGTCTAACCTATCACCCAGCCCTATCCAGTCAACCAGACCATGGCACTAAGTGCCTCAGCCAGGCTTTTTCTGAACACCTCCAGGGACGGCAACTCTGCCACGTCCCTGGGCAGCCCATTCCAATGCCAATAACATCACATCATCTATCACATAATCAAAATAAATGACCATGGAAAAAGTCTTGGACATAGAGTATGCAAGATTCATGCTTGTTAGCTGCTCTAAGAGAAATGAAGCTGTAAATGGGAAAAATTCTTTGCCCTCTTTTCACTAAAAGTTTTATTAAGAAAGCTGGACTCTGCTTGAAGTTCAGAACGTTTTGTTTCTGCAAAATATTCTTGAACTACAAGAGGATCCAAGCTAACTAAATATGGAGCAAGAGATGTTTTTTGTATAGCAGCCCAAAATATTCTGTTACTGATTCATTGGTAACTTATGACTGGTTTGGACATAATCTTAACCAACCATCACTGGTTTTGGGAGGTGAAGTGACATAAGTCAACAGAAATTAATATGATAAAGAACAGCTCACTCTTGCTGCTTAAATAAGTCCACGCAAAGTTTGCTTCTTGCAACAATGTTCCAGACACAGCCTTTGAGAAAAGGCAAATACAAAGAGGCACAGTAAGGTCAATTTATCATGTAATTCCTTTCTCCCTAGCTCAAAAGCATAACAGCCTTGTGCAGATGGAAATGAAACATAATAGCACATTTTCATGTCCACAGAATACTTATGAAACAGCAAACAAATACAGAAAGTTTTCATGTGGTACCTGTATTGCATATGCAGCTTCAAAACACATTTCTTTCCATCACTAAATAGTCTTTCTTCTTCCCGTTTCTAAGCATAAAAACCTTGTCAGTCAAGAGACCCTCCAAGCTCTTTCAGCAAGGCTGACACAAGCAAGGATACAAATAAGGCCCTGTTCTTCTTTCACAGTAAAGTCACACTCAGAAAATATTAAAATTTAAACTTTGGAATTGACAGGGAACTGTGTAAATTGGGGAAAAAATGCTATGAATAAATTGATCCAGTGAATTTTAAGACTGTATCTTACAATCCCTACAGAAATAGTATGGATAAATATGAGGTTTTAAGCTTGTGATGGTTTGGGTGTTACCTGCTCCCCTACACTTTGGAAAATCACCCAGACTAGACTCAATGGCTCTGGAAATTAAGAATGAAGCTTTATATTTACAGCTTAGCACAATATACAAGCAGGTATTTACAACAGATACAGCTATAGACAGAAATATGCAAGTTAGGAGGTAATACAGAAACACAACAGCCCTTCCCGAAAACAGAGTCCCCAGGAGGGGATCTCAACCACCCTTCCACCTTCCTTCCACCACTCTACCTCACCCAAGACCTTGCCTTATATTCAAGGTGAGTTTGGAGGGTCGGCCAGGAGGGTTAGGAAGCAGTTCAATTAGTCACACAGACAGCAGGTTAGAGAGAGAGGTGCAGCCCACAAAGCCCAGAGAGCAACTCTGTTATCTATATTTATATTCTTGTTCTTATACATCTCAGCAAGCCTATGGGTGAAGAAGACATCACCATTGTTTCCTTCTCACAGGCTGTAATCTAATTCTTCTCACCAAAACATTCTAGCTAGGCTCAAACTAGCACAAAGATGAATCCTAGAGTTCAAATAAAGAAGCAGCTGACCTGGTGCTGCCAATTAGAAAGGAAACAGATTCAAGAAACTATCTACTGTTAAGTATATAAAATTCCAGTAGACAGAGTGAGTGGTAACTCTGGGGGAAATAGGATTCTCAGTAATGAACACTCCTAATTTAAACATTTTAAGCCCTGACTTGTATTGCCTTAGTTGTTGATATGAGAGAATACACAGTATGAATATGATCCACTTCTGATGAATCATATATGATGTATTGTGGATATCATAAAAAATAGTCTAAACAAACTTGCTTTTTCTCTGTTTCTTTAAGCTGCTTCAGCAAATGAAAGAACAACTGATAACTGCTACAAAATTTTACTTATGTTTTCAGAAGTCTATAATTAGTTGTGTAATTTATGTACACAAAAAGAAGATTCCTGCTGTTCTTGAAAGTATTTACACTGTCTGCAAGCTTTGAAATGTTGCTATTCTCAAGAGGAGATAATCTATAGTTGTTCATCTTTGCCTCACTCAAAGTTCAAAACTTGAATGTTAACTTAAAAATGGATATCAGGATTTGCATGTTCCTTAGGTAAGATCCAATACTTTCCTGAGAAGAGCTTGTAGATCTAATCATCTTTTTGCCCAGAGCTTTCTGAAGTGCCAGTTTCTTCTAGCCAATAAAGTATACATGAGTCTCACTGTTTTCTCTCTTGCTCCTTTAATGGATTATATTTTCATACTCAGTATTACTGAACTCTGGCAACTGCATAGCCCTGCAGAGGGACCTGGACAGGCTGGATGGGTGGGCAGAGGCCAACAGGATGAAATTTAACAAGGCCAAGTGCAGGGTTCTGCACTTTGGCCACAACAACCCCAAACAATGCTACAGGCTGGGGACAGAGTGGCTGGAGAGCAGCCAGGAGGAAAGGGACCTGGGGGGTACTGGTGGATAGTAGCTGAAGATGAGCCAGCAGTGTGCCCAGATGGCCAAGAGAGCCAATGGCATCCTGGCCTGTATCAGGAANACAAGGGGACACAGTCTCAAGTTGTGCCAGGGGAGGTCTAGACTGGATGTTACAAGGAAGTTCTTCCCAGAGAGAGTGATTGGCATTGGAATGGGCAGCCCAGGGAGGTGGTGGAGTCACCATCCCTGGGGGTGTTCAGGAAAAGCCTGGCTGAGGCACTTGGTGCCATGGTCTAGTTGACTGGATAGGGCTGGGTGCTAGGTTGGACTGGATGATCTTGGAGGTCTCCTCCAACCTGGTTGATTCTATTCTATTCTATTTATAGATCTTACGAAGCTGGTGAGAGACCTGGAACCCTGTAGTGTGAGGAGAGGCTGAGGGAGCTAGAGTTGTTTAGCCTGGAGAAGAAGAAGCTCCGGGGTAACTTCATTGTTGTTTACAACTACTTGAAGGGAGGCTGTTGCCAGGTGGGCTTGATCTCTTCTGCCAGGCAACCAGCAACAGAACAAGGGGACACAGCCTCAAGTTGTGCCAGGGGAGGTCTAGGCTGGATGTTAGGACGAAGTTCTTCCCAGAGAGAGTGATTGGCATTGGAATGGGCTGCCCAGGGAGGTGGTGGAGTCACCATCCCTGGGGGTGTTCAGGAAAAGCCTGGCTGAGGCACTTGGTGCCATGGTCTAGTTGACTGGATAGGGCTGGGTGCTAGGTTGGACTGGATGATCTTGGGAGGTCTCTTCCCACCTGGTTGATTCTATGATTCTACCCTTGATTCACCTTTGCCTAGAAGAGGTAAGAATTAACAACCCCAGTGAAAAGTTCTCTAGGGGAATGCAGCTGTGCAGAGACTTAGGAAAACAAAAATCTATATGGCTGTTTCTCTCTGCTGGCATAATATGGCCAAAGTCAGACCACTTTCACAGCTAAATCTCCTCATTGACAAAACAGAAACATTGCAATTGGCTCCAAATTAAGACAGAAGTAAAGGAATGGTAGTTTATTTCCATCCAGTGTGAATCTGAAAACCCACCAAGATTCAGCAAGCCTGGAAAATGGCACAGGAACACTCAACAAGATTTTGCAGCAATGCTGCCAGGAATTCCTCCTTATGGCCAGGACAAGAAATACCACAAGAACAGCCACAGGTTAATCCAGCACTGGTTATACATGCAAGAACAGTGAAGATGAAGGGGGAAGACACAAAAATACAAGACTTTGCAAGCTCTGTTCAACCTAAAGAAAAGCTTGTGGTTTTTTACAGCTCACGTTCCATTGAAATCTTTATCAATACAGCTAATAATCTATTTACCTCATCTTCTTCTACAAGGTTGGTTGCTAACTGCTGGTGAGTCAAAGCCTTAAAGGTGAGAGGTATAAACCCAGTGGTCTGAGAGGGGGGAGGACCTGGCTATAAAAACTTTGAAGAGAAAGCATCGGTGGTAGCAGAGTGTCCTGGTAGGGCATAAATCCTGTAAGGCCAGCTAATCCTTGCTCTCCTCCTCCCGTTGTGGGGTCTGGGAGTGCAGTTAGATGAGCAAACAATAAGGGTTTTGCCCCAGCAAAGCCTTGAGGGCTAGGGGGCCTAGAACCACGTGTCAAGTGGTTTGTGCTGTCCTAAATGTGCCTCCATGGTCCAAGGAGGCACAAAGCTTTGAATTCACTGGCCAGAACAATGGTGTTAGTGCCTATTGGCCAGTTTGATATTTCAAACTAAAGTATTTAAAGGGGGATGATTTAGAAACCACCTTTCTGCATTCAGCCTTTCTGCATTCAGCCTTTCTGCATTCAGCACGAAGCCTTCCTGCCTCTCATCGTCTGCAGCTCATTAAAGGCAGCCACCTGTATGCAGCTAACACTAGTGGCTTAGCAGCAACTCCTTTCCTCTGCCTGGAATATTTTGTATTTCACCCTGGGATCATTATCCCAAGTTCCAGGGCATCTTTGGCACAGGAGACTTAGGGACCCAAAGCATCATGAGTACACCTGCTGGAGTGAATGCCAAGACTCCATAGGCATAGCTAGAATTTTTCCTGGGTTTGCGTTACTATTTTCCAAGTTCTGATTGTTTAAACTGTTTAATTCTGTGCAGCTACTTCCTGTTGACCCAAAACCCAAAGAATCTCAGGGAATTTTCCTGATTCTTGAATATTACTAATAAAAATTAATCTTCATACGGAAATTAACATTCATCATTCGTAACCAGTATTAATTTCCAATACACAGAGTCTGGATGAAACCAGCAAGGTGGAGGAAATACAGCAAGGAGGAGACAGTAACGACACTATGACCTATCCTAAAAGAAAGGCCTCAAGTGGCCATTGTAGCAAGCTGCCATTCCAACTCCTTTGTATTTTCTGTTTGCTAACATATCTACATGATGTTCATGCACATATAAAGACTTGCAGACACTTTCTTTTCCCAAAGCTGATGTAAAGAATATGAGCAATTTCTATATTGCTAGAATGCAGAGACATAATAAGGAAAGCAAAGACCTTTCCTCACAATCATCGACTGGCATCAGCTGCACTGACTTCAGGAAAGTTACTCCTGATTTACATCTGTGTAAAAAATAAGTCCAGTGTGCTCAAGGAAATACTCTGAACAGCTGGGACAGTTTAGATACATGAAATAGATGTTTGTAACACCATGTGATTAAAGAAAAACCTTAACCACAGAGTTTAGATCTAAATCCAAAGCCTCCTCAAGTTCAGTGTGGTTTAGATCCAAAATTTTGACTCAGACTCTTGTCTATAAAAAGCACAGTAATTCACAGCTCACTGTGATTTCAAACACTGTATCACACTGAATAGATCAGCTCCTACTTTGAATTTTGCAGGCTTTGTGGTAGCTGGTAAATGAAGTTGTGGAACACAAACAGTAATGAGTACTAGTCTAGAATAAAAGACAAAACATGGAAACACATAAACAAGCAAGTGTCAACTTGATGTTCAAGTGAAATTATGATTCTCATTTTCCCTGACTCAGATCTAAACATAAAATTGCTGTATCGGCAAATAGGTGATAATTAAAAGAACCCACTCTGGAGTTAAGCAGTAGGGATAACTATTGTGCTAGTTTGAGCCTAGCTAGCATGTTTTGGTGAGAAGAACTAGATGATAGGCTGGAAAATGAAAACAATGGTGTCTACTTCCCTCACAGTCTTGCTGAGATGTGTAAAGAAGAAAGGCAAAACAAAGATTAGGTCACTTTTGCTCTGCACTTCGTGCTGGGCTGTTCTCTTCTCCTTGCCTGCTGGGGAGTTCGTGGCTGCTGGCTGGACTCCATCTTGCTTTCTAACCTCACCCTCCATTTGCTTGGCTGCTTCACCTTGCTTTTTAATCCCTCTGGCCAAACCTCCATTCTTCCTTGGGACTGGGGTAAGGTTGAGAGCCCCTCCTGGGGACTCAGGTTTCTGGGAGGGGAGTTGTGTCTGTATTACCTTTTTTTACCTTGTCTATTTCTGTCTATAACTGTATATACTGTAAATATCTGCTTGTAAATTGTGCCAGCTGTAAATATAAGCTTCATTCAAATTTCCAGAGCCGACTGAGTCTAGTCTGGGTGATTTCTAAAAGTGATGGGGAGCGCAGGATACCCAAACCATCACAACTATGAGAGAATCCAACAACTTACAGCATGAAAAAGCTGTTCTGGTTTCAAAACCAGTTTCTGCTTTTAAGTTCAAACTTTATTTCTATGAAAACTATCCACCAACTTCAGATGGTGTTTTGTTCAAGTATCTGTAGGAGGATGACATGGTATGGGAGTTACCTGCATCCCCACTCTTGTGAAATCAATCTCTTTCCATTTTATATTATGACTATCTTATAACTTGAACAGTTTTCATAGTGCTGTAGACAGCCTCAGAGACACTTCTTCAGCAAACAGCACTGAAGAACAAACTTGCGAAACTGAGGCTCTATGCTGGATATTAGTACTTACAGCACTTACAATACATGCCAGCCTTTTCCTTAACATAACCTTTTCCACAACTAATTAATACTTCATCTTTTCCCTGTCCGTATACTCTCACATAGTTACACTATTTCCACGTGCTTCCCTGGGGTAGCGAAAAGAACAAGTGTCTGGGGATAAGACAGCAACCTTTGAAGCAGCTCAGATCCTTAGCCTCATACTAGCCAGGAAAATATCATTTGTAAGGAGATGAGCTCATTTTGTCAGTCCCAAGTGGACGATCTTGTGTGACAAAGCTGCAACTTTTAATCCAAACCAAGTAATGCTATGCCTCTTACTGTCATCAGAGCACAGAAATGTGGTTCCCTGAGTCTCCACATCAACAATGCCACCATTCACAAGAAGAAAACTACGAAAGCTCTACTTGCTTCCAAACATCCATAAATTAACTTCAGTGACTCAGAGTGATCCACAATGGAACACCTGCCACATTGAGTTGTTTTCCTTTGTTTTTGCAGCAGCAAATGCAATGCTTTCAACAGTTTTGGTGGGTTTGCTTAAATAGAAGATTTTGCTGCATCAGTCTGCATGTAAATCTGCACAATTATCTACCCCCTCAGAATTAGCTGATGTGTGAAATCAGAATATTGTCAGCATTTTTGCAATATCTGTTTTTACACAAATCATATGTCCTGGTACAGTCAGCTTTCCGAGTACCTCACCAAAATACTCTGATCCTGGAAAGATTTGAGTACTGAACTATTTCAGTTAAAGAGTATCCAAGTCAAGGTCACATTTCCAAGGATGTGCATAGAAAAGTTGCTTTACCTCTCTGTCCTGGTAGGGCATAAATCCTGCCAGGCTTGTTTAGCTCTTGTTCTTCTCCTACCGTTATGAGGAATCCCCAGAAAGTTGAGTCAAATGAGCAAAGCTTTGAGAGCCAGGGGCTTAGCACCACATGTCAGGTGTCTTATGCTGCCCTCAACGTGTCTGCACATCAAATGAGGCACAGAGCTTTGAATTCAGTGGCCAGAACAATGGTGCTAGTGCCTATTGGCCAGTTTGATTTTCAAAATGAAGTATTTAAAGGGAGATGAATTTAGAAACCAACTTGCTGCATTGAACTTTTCTATAATGAGCTTTTCTACCTTCCTACCATTTGTGGCTTGTTAACCAGGAATCAAGGCAACCAGGTGTATGCAGCTCTCACTAGCAGCTCAGCAGCATCTCCTTCCTCTCCATGGAATATTTTGCATTTTACCCCAGGATCATTATTGCAAGTTTGAAAGCATCTTTAATACAGGAGACTTACTCAGGGACCAAAAGCATTGTGACTACACCTGCTGGAGTGAATGCCAAGACTCCATAAGCATAGTTAGAATGTTTCCTGTTTTCACATTCCTATTTTCCAAGTTCTGATTGTTTAAACTGTTTAATTCTGTGCAAGTACTTCCTGTCGACCCAAAATCCAAAGAATCTCAGGGATTTTCCCTGAATTTTGAATATTACTAATAAAAATTTCTATTCATACAGAACTTAATATTAATATTTAATAACCGATTGCTAATTTCCAATACACTCTCCTCACACCATCATTTTTATATTAAGCACAAAAAAGCATACAAAGGAATGGGAGTCACCATCCCTGGAGGTGTTCAAGGAAAGCCTGGCTGAGGCACTTAGTGCCATGGTCTAGATGACTGGATAAGGCTGGGTGCTAGGTTGGACTGGATGATCTTGGAGGTCTCTTCCAACCTGACTGATTCTATGATTCTATGACAAATAGACTACTTCGATGACTTAGGTATTGTTCAGCTTCAACAAGGAACAGATCACTTACCACACAGAATCACACAGAATTTCTCAGATTGGAAAAGACCTTCAATGTCATCGAGTCCAATCATTAGTTCCACACTGACAAGTTCCTGACTAAACCAAATCCCTCAGCACAACATCTCATCACTAGGAATCGCTACAGTTGGAAAGGACCACCAGGATCATCCAGTGCAATGATCAGGAGCAGAGAGGGAAGGTATTGTTTAACTGTTTAACACAGAGAGCTCATTCAGTAAACTGAACTGTCAGTGTCTTTCTTCAAACAGGTAGTTAGAAAATAAGAAGCAACTTTTTCTTTTTTTTTCCTGTTAGGCAGGAGTGGGAAAATTCACCTATATTGGTTCATAGCTGCAACTAACAATTAGAGGTTGACTACTGACTTCAAGGCAATACTGAATTAAGTGGGGAAAATATCAACTATTTATCTGAAGACTGCGTGACTTTTGTTAGCCCAGTAGTATCTGAAGAGAATACACACAGACAAAACCCAGGCCTCTGGAAGTAGTTGACATTGCTTTTTCTGACCTCTGGCTGCTTGAAATTTTCTTTCTATATTTAAGCATTCATCGTGAAGTTGGGTGTAAGTTGCAGCAGAAGAGGTTCCACCTCAACACAAGGAGGAACTTCTTTACTGTAAGGGTCACAGAGCAGTGGAACAGGCTCCCCAGAGAGTTTGTGGGGTCTCTTTTTCTGGAGACTTTCAAGGCCTGTCTGGATGTGTTCCTCTGTGATCTGCGTTAGTATTGTCCTGCTCTGGCAGGGGGAGTGGACTGGATGATTTCCTTGAGTCCCTTCCAACCCCTAACATCCTGTGATCCTGTGAAACTCGAATCAAGCTTGCATGACTCTTCACTTTGGCACAGACAGGAGACTCTTAACTGCTCTTCTGTGAATAAAACTACAGTGATGAATTCACACACTAACAGTAACCAACTCAACAAAAGTTTCTATTATCTTCTATTGTGGCTCAGAGGATCAGAGAACTGGAGTCTCAGCTACATCTGTGACTGCTGGGCACAAAGCAGTTTTCCCAGCACTGCAAAAATGCAACTGCGGAGTGAAATAATCCATCTGTGTTACCATGCAAGAAGAAGAGTTCTATACACTGCAGCTGCCTGTTAGACTCTGACCCCATCTGTATCTAAAGGTCAGTGATCTTTTTGGCTGTTTGTCACTAGACAAGATAACTTGTCTAAGTGAAAGAATTTAATACAACTGGAAAATAATTTTTCAACATAGCTGTTTAATTTCAGTTTTTCTGTTAATTCTGGATTGTGTAGTACATTGGCACATGCAGCTCTTGCTTTTGTTTTTACCAAGTTACACAATTCTGATCAGAAGCACTTAAAATGCTCAGGTCCAGAGGGTTATTTTTCTCTATGAAGCTGATAAGCTTCTTTATGCAATTGTTTCAGTGAAAATGTAGCTACCTACCAGATACAGTTAGAGAGATTTGCAGCTTGTGTTTTGAACTTATTTGACTCCCTGATGTAAAAATCATTACCTAGATTAAATCACTAGCTGTCTACAACTACCTGAAAGGAGCTGTAGCCAGGTAGGGGTTAGTCTCTTCTGCCAGGCAACCAGCAACAGAACAAGGGGACACAGTCTCAAGTTGTGCTGGGGGAGGTCTAGGCTGGATGTTAGGAGGAAGTTCTTGCCAGAGAGAGTGATGGGCATTGGAATGGGCTGCCCAGGGAGGTGTTGGTGCAGTCACCATCCCTGGAGGTGTCCAAGAAAAGGCTGGATGAGGCACTTAGTGCCATGGTCTAGTTGACTGGATAGGGCTGGACTGGACGATCTTGGGTGGATAGGTTGCACTGGATGGATAGGTTGCACTGGATGATCTTGGAGGTCTCTTCCAACCTGGCTCATTCTATGATTCTGTGTTTCATCCACAGCCACCTTAGAATGGTATTCATTTTTTCTTACAGTGGAAGACCCTATTCAATAAAGGTCTTCTAGGGTGTTTTAATTATCTCCATCCTCACAGATGAATAGTTTGACTACCAGCTGAGTATCATGGGCATATTGAGAATCACTGAGGAATGATGCCTGTGATCAGTAAACCCAGCTGCATCTCACAGAAGACAGAACAAATAGCTGATGTCACTAAGCCATCAATGCGATTCCCACTTGTAAGTACTACTGGTCAAACTCTTCCAAGTTGCAGCTGTGCAACCACTTCCATTTGAACAAAGATTCACTGCTATAACAGGGAATCATTTTCATCACAGTATTTTATGTACATATACATCAGCTTTTATCACAGGAGTAAAATAAAAGGTGAAGGGCCTAAGGGAGGATGTAGGAGGGCTGGCATTCAGCAGAATTTCCCAGCTCTCCCTTTTGGCAGATGTGCTTCAAGTTCACTGATGTATTTACCCCAGTATTCAACAAGGACTATGTAACTTACACAGCAGCAGCCTAAGCTAACAATATTGGCAGTGTGTCCACATCAATTTTGTGTGAACTCAGAAAAACATACACAGGGGATACAATGGCTTGAGCTGTGACTCTTCCTTTTTTCATTGTTTCTGTTATGTGGTTTAGGGAACATCTTTTCAACATTCTTCACATGCTCCCCTTCCCACCATCCCAAGAAAGGGGAGTGACATTTAGTCCTCCAACCATGAAGTTGTGAAATGAATTCCACACAACAGTAGTGGAGGAAAATTCCTTCTTCTGAAAGCAGCCACAAGCTCTGAGCACCAAGATTACATTATGTCATGCAATCTGGCATCAAATCCATCCTAAAGTCCAGCTCTGTGGTCTTTTTCACAACACCACCATGTAAGACTTTCCTGATGGTTGATCAAATTAACTGACACAATTACCTGCTTAACAAATCCTCTCCAACATCCCACTGACCCCTGAGGGAAGACTACATGGGCAGCAGAGCTTTGACCTCAGATTATCTCTACCAAAAAGGTGGGATTGAAAGCTTTCAATTTTCTGTGGACAAAGAGGTGAAGAAATCCTCAGTTACTCATGTCAGAGAGCCACAAGTTTCTACTGTCTCTGGACCAAGACAGATTGACATTGCCACTTAGTTTGGCACACCCTGACATGACCTCTCTCAGTTTTTCTTTTCAACTAATTCACATCTGCTCCACGTCCCACAAGTAGGATTTCAACAGCTCACTTCAATAGGTTAAACTAGATGCAAAAACACAGCTGATCAGCATCCTTGACACCACTGCCATCATTCAGGGTTACACAGATCACCTCACAACAGCACTTTCAGCAGTTTCACAGGAATTCACAACCTCAGTCATATACACAGAGATACGAGCCCTGAAGATGGTTGCCACCATTCTGTGGAGGAATCTGCCCACCTCTGAAGCCTCAGAGCATGGAAGGGCTGTTCCTTTAGCTAGGACAAAGCAAGAAGGGCTAAGGCTGTAGCCACACACTCAAATAGCTCTGCAGAACTTAAAGAGTAATGGCAGCAAAGAAGGAACTCAAAAACTGGTGTTGTCCTCAGGCAGACCATGGCATGGTAAAGGGCATCACGAGAAGGAAGAGTTTCATTCCTAGACAGAATGTGAATCTATATTTTCAAGGCTTCTGTTGGATAAAAGCATTATGCTTTTTCAACCTCCAAATTCTTTTCCTGTTGTCACCACCTTTAGCTGATGAGTTCCTAAATTGCAGTTCGCTAGTGCTGTACAACAGACCACAGACAGCTGCTCCAGAAGACAAAGTATAGGAGACTGCTTCTATTCAGACTTGCAGTACCCAAGTTGCTTCCACTTCTGAGGGGTAGAGGAGGGCACATGTTCCTTTCTTACTAAGCAAAGAACTATTTGAAAGTCTCCTTGAGACGAGCCATGCTGCCTCCTTCACCTGTACACATGTATGCAGTCATATACACACAGACATGGACATTTCCCCTCTGCAGCTTCTGTCTCTGGCAGCCTGCCCACTCACAAAATTTACTTGCATTTCTTGGTTTATAAGATCTGGAAAGCAGCAAAAACAATGTGGAAAGCAATTTATTAATTTTCTTTTATAGCTTACAGAAATCACAGAAACATTCAGGTTGGAAAAGACCTTCGGGATCATCAAGTCCCACACTACTCTACAAAGGTCACCCTTATGTCCTCAAGCACCACATCCAAACAACTTTCAAACACATCCAAGGTTGGTGACTCCACCACCTCCCTGAGCAGCTCATTCATTAGCCTGACCACTCTTGCTGGGAACAAATGTTTCTTTAGACCTGGGTAGGTCTAAACCTACCCAGTTGCAGCTTGAGACCATTCCCTTTTCTTCTATCACTATCTACCTGTGAGAAGAGACCAGCAGCAGCCTCTCCACAAGTTCCTTTCAGGTATCTGTAGACAGACCTGGCTGTGGTGTTAGCAGAGAAGATTATTTCTCCTCTGGCATCAGACAAAAAAGAAAAGGAGCACAGAATCAACCAGGTTGGAAGAGACCTCCAGGATCATCCAGTCCAACCTAGCACCCAGCCCTAGGCAATCAACTAGACCATGGCACTAAGTGCTTTTACTCCAGCTCGCACCCAAGGAGATTGTGAACGAGGGGCCTGATACAGGATCACAGGATCACAGGATCACAGGATCACAGGATGTCAGGGGTTGGAAGGAACCCAAAGAGATCATGACTCGGTGTTCAACTGGGACTCTGTAACTTAAGTATATAACTTAACTATATTGCAGTATGCTAAGCTAAGAATATTGGCACTGTCCTCTCCCATATCTGCATGCTGAGTGTGTCAGATATATTAACATGAGTGATCAACAGTCTAGTGGCTGCTGTCTTGCAAAAAGTATTCAATATAGTGTGGGAAACTACAAAGACATACTGGGTGATTAGCTGAAAGACTACTGGACACACATTGTCTCCACAGTCTATCTCAGACAGTTCTCTATGCAGATGGTTACACTTTTATACAGTTTTTTCCCAGAGTCTTCCTTCAGTCTGGTCTCTGTTTTCATGACTTAAGGGTTGATGAGATCTTTACCTTCTGGTATTGTGCTAGCTCTTGTTTGCAACTCTCCAAGGGAAAAAAGTCTTCACTCACATATAACAAAGCAACTTCAGCATAATATACGTGATTAAATTCAAGGTTTAATTTCTCTATTGCCTGTGTATTTCATAATAATTTAAAGCTATGAAATCTGTATTATCCAAAGTAAAATGCTACATGACATCAAACAGAACGCAGAGATGGTTTACTGGAGTGCTTACACTGCCACCAGCCAATCAAGTTTCTCTTCTCTAAAACTAGAAAAAAACAGCTTGGCCTTTTCTTTCCTTAAACCTAGCATCTGTTGCATTTCCCAGATCAAAAATCAGGTTGCTAGGAATTTTCCTTGGAATGCTTACTTCACAGACCATGCAGCTATTTTTTAGAGCACATTCTGGATTGTACTACTTAAACATGATGTTGGATCTCCATATACAGTTCCTGAGAGCATGTCCTTCATAAAGGTCTGGCTGCTAGGCTCAGGGTCAACAGAAAGACAGCACAGCTGCAGGCAGCCTCTTTCCCCTGGTCTTCCAGGGGACAGGCTCTCTGGCAATGCTGTAGAGAGGACAACCTAAGTTGGACTTGCCCTTCCTCATGGCAGCTGCTTTTCTTGCTGCTAGACTTCTGCCTGATTCACTGTTTCTGTTACAGCTTCCCCATAGGTTCAGCTCATCCAGATCCAGACTACAGGTGACTTCTCCCCTTGACACCAGCCCATTCCTAGAAAGGTGATTGATGCCTGTGATTTGGGCTACCCCAGGCCCCCACGACTGCCCTGTTGCTGCCTAAAAAGCAATTTTGGATCTAGCTGCCCATGGGCAGCCCATGATGCTTCAACAATCTGGTCCTTGCAGCACCTGACACTGTAATGTAGACTATTTGCCTTTTAAATTACATTTTTAACCATATTAAGAAGTTTTTAGCAGTTGTAGTGGTTCAAGTACAAAGAAACTGGTCCCCCAAGAGGAATGTGGAATTATTTGCTTTGGACTGAAAAACTAAATTTATATTTCATTGGATAACATGAGAAAACAAACCTTATATGTGCTAATTTATTGGATTCAGATGTATTTAGATTGACTTACAGGGTTGTTTTGACAGTGAGAAATTAGAGTAATTAGAGAAGACAGTTGTAATAGTAGCCCATTTCACCACTAAAGGTCACTGTGATACTAAGATCATACGAGTGTTACAAATGCAAAGGAACTGTGTTTACCCAATGAAACAAGCAGCCTAACTCTGTAGTTAGCAACAAAGAACACTTTCAAAAACACATACATGAAACAGCGTGGGATTATTCAAAGGCATATTTGAAGAATGGATCTTTGGAGACAGCCCCAAGCATGGGTTTAGGAAGGGCAGGTCCTGCCTAACTAACCTGATCTCCTTTTATGATCAGGTTACCCACCTGGTGAATGTGGGGCAGGCTGTGGATGTAGTCTACCTGGACTTCAGCAAAACCTTTGACACGGTCTGCTACAATAAGCTCCTGGCAAAGCTGACAGCTCATAGCTTGGGTAGATTCACTATGATAAGGGTCAAGAACTGTCTGGAGGGCTGAGATCAGACAGTAGGGGTAAATGGTGCAGCTGTCACTAGTGGTGCTCCCCAAGGATCAGTGCTGAGCCCTGTCCTGTGTAATATCTTTATTGATGATCTGGACCATAGGATTGAGTCCAGCATCAGTAAGTTTGCAGATAACATCACGCTAGGAGCAGGTGTGGATCTGTTGGAAGGTAGGAGAGCCCAGCAGAGGGATCTTGACAGGCTGTATGGGTGGGCAGAGGCCAATGGGACGAGATTTAACAAGGCCAAGTGCAGGGTCCTACATCTTGGTCACAACAATCCCAAGCAGCGCTACAGGCTGGGGACAGAGTGGCTGGAGAGCAGCCAGGCAGAACAAGGGGACACAGTCTCAAGCTGTGCCGGGGGAGGTCTAGGCTGGATGTTACAAGGAAGTTCTTCACAGAGAGAGTGATTTGCCATTGGAATGGGCTGCCCAGGGAAGTGGTGGAGTCACCATCCCTGGAGGTGTTCACAAAAAGACTGGCTGAGGCACTTAGTGCCATGGTCTGGTTGACTGGATAGGGCTGGGTGCTAGGTTGGACTGGATGATCTTGGAGGTCTCTTCCAACCTGTCTGATTCTACTCTATTCTGTTCTATACTATGATTCTATATATCCTCCTGGCTTTCAATATTTATTACATTTTTCTCCATAGGTTTTCAGCCCTCTTATAGCTATTATCTTTTGTAGCCTTTCACAAATGCTAGGTGAGGGAACCATCCTTTTCACCAAATCCGTTTCCACTGGCTTTTAGACTTTATGGAGATGATCGTAAAAAAACCAGGAAGCACAGAACAACTGTAACTCCTTTGTGTGTGAACTTGTTCTTAGATTCAGACATCAATTAGTAATACAGAAGTGGTTTACTCTTTTTTTCTCTCTTCTTCTGAGAGGTGTTGTAGGCACACTGTTCCAGATACGGCCATAATCAACACTTCAGAATGAGCTCCCAAACCCTAAAATATGCTTTTTAGGAGGAAGGGATCCCCAGACAAATTCCAAAATTACCTAGTATGTACACTGGAATTGCACTTCTCCAACAAACAGATTTGCCACCTTCCACACATTAAGGGAAGCATCCATAATGATGCTGAGTGCCACTGATACATTATCCCTGGAGTCACAAAGTACTGGGAACGTATTTTATTAGATGATGAGTAGAAGGACAACATCTGGATTCACAATCCCTTAGCCTAAATCTGCCAAGTGTTCGATTAAAGTTACAGTGTGTTTGAACAACACCATAACAGGGAAATAGATTCCCATGGCACAGATCCGAACGCAGCCTGGAAAATGAAACAGCGACAGTGCAGTAGTGTTCACCTTTGACATGAAAAGTGTGATGAAGAAAAAAGTCCATCTGAGAAGCAGCATATAGTCAACAGCTGTCTGAGAAAGAGAAACAGTAAGCAGTGAAATCTCTGGACTAGAAAAAGCTTAAAACCTTGATCAATGTGCTGCAACAACAATGCAAGTGACCTGTACACTGAAAGACCAACCCTTCATTTCATAGCACCATTCACAGCTTCAAGTTAATGGACCTGAGGGAGTGCTGGCCACATTAAGCCAGGTAACAGCATTAACTAGATTCATACATCATACAGTTACCACGACAGAGGCTGCAGAAGGAGTTTTAATACACTGCACAAACACTTCTGAAAAACAGCATTGCAGCAAATTAACAGCAGGAGCCTTGCATTATGCATGGCAATCAAGGCCAAGGGTCATGGGGAGGTCTGAGCTTGGAAAACCAAGCATAGTGTGAAATCATAGAATCAAACAGGTTGGAAGAAACTCAGCCAGGCTTTTCCTGAACACTCACAGGGATGGTGACTCCACCACCTCCCTGAGCAGCCCATTCCAATGCCAATCACTCTCTCTGCCAACAACTTACTCCTAACATCCAGCCTAGACCTCCCCCTGGCACAGCTTGAGACTGTGTCTCCTTCTTCTGTGACTGGTTCCCCACATGGCCACAACTTCCCTTCAGGGAGTTGCAGACAGCAATGAGGTCCCCCCTGAGCCTCTTGTTTTCCAGGCTTAACACCTCCAGTTCCCTCAGCCTCTCTTCACAGGGCTGTGTTCCAGGCCTCTCACCAGCTTTGCCGCCCTTCTCTGGACATGTTCCAGTACTCCGACATCTCTCTTGCATTGACAATCAATGCACATCAAATAGATTTGCCTCTATAATGTGGTCAGAATAAATAGCAGGCACCTTGGCATTTCCACCTCCAAGAGCTATTCTTAATTATTATGTTGATAAACAAGACATGCATATGGCCTTAGCTCTAATGTAACAGAGTTGTATGTGCAGATAATCAGTGTGATGGATATAATATGAAAATGTTAGAGATAGCCATTTAGCTTGACTGTAAGCAAAGAACTTCATGAAAAATAAGTCATTTTTTTTAATAGCTTGTTTTACTTTGGAACAAACACATCAGTTTTGGGGAAAAAGAAAAAAAGGAGGGAAAAAGAAAAAAAGGAGAGAAAAAGAAAACATACTGACACTCGAGCTTTTTTCTTCCTATACTTTTGGCATAAGTACACCACCTTGATTACTGCCTCTGCCAAGTTCTGCTTACTTCTGTTTCTTAATGAACCAGTTTCTCTACCACTTTCAGCCAATCCTTGCCTTCCAGAACACTCTTTGGACCCTTCATGTAGCACATCTTTTAAGAATGACTGTGTCTTGGAAGAGATTTTCCCGCTACTGCCAAAATCAAAACCATGATTATCACACACACACACACACAAAATGTGGACCATCTTGTAATAATGGTTTTGGTGGATGAGGACTTTAGCTCCAACTTAACAACCTCCTATGAAGATGGTGTGTTATACTTGTCCTGAAGAGTAAAAGGTAGGCAGGATTTTAACAAGTTTCATGTCACAAATCAGTGCCTGTTTCAGTGGAACTTCAAGATTCATTGCCACATGCATTTGTCAACAATCTGGACGAAACATGAATATGATGCCATGGTTGATTCAAATAAGTAAATACCACTCAGTAGCAACAGAGAGGAAAAGAGGTGATTTTTTTCCATTTCTATGTACAGTATATGCCCAGAGGCATCCTTCTGTTGATGACAAAGTAAGGGCAAGGTGGATGTTGGTCTCTTCTCCCCAGTATCAAGTAACAGAGTAAGAGGAAATGGATTCAAATACCATCAGGGAAAATTTAGATCGAATATTAGGGTAAAAAAATTTATTTGCTAAAGAGTGGTCATGCATTGGAATAGGTTGCTCAGAGAGGTGGTGGGGTCATTGTTCCTGGGGGTGTTAAAAAAATGTAGACATGGTTTAATGACCATGGTGGTGTTAAGTCAATGGTTAGACTCAATGATCTCAGAGGTGTTTTCCAACCAAAACAATTATATAACTGTATGATCTTCAACCTCTATGTGGAAAAAGCTGACAACAGGTTTCTGATTTATTTTAGGATGCAGGGTTATGAAGAGGCACATCACCCAGATACATACAGATTGACAGATATCATCCCCCAAGGCTTGACATCCTAACATGCTCACTGGCAGTGGCAGCTTCATGTACTGCCATCATCTCCAAGCTCCTTTGTGTGCTCTTACTCTTATAGAGGAGAGACCCAAAGCCAAATTTATTTTCCTCCATTCTTTTCAGGAGAGCAAATGAAATTTCCCTTAATCCAAAGACAAGAGGGCAGACTTTGCATTGCTCAAAGTCCCACTGGACTCAGGAGGATGTAGTGGAGAAGGTTGGACACATTCATTACAAAGAGTGTGGACTGTTTGGATTGCTATCATACAAATTCTCTGGCAATCATGTACAGCTGTACCTACACCTCCTGTATCAATGACACAAATGATATCATCAGAGACCTTGAAACTTGCTTTTGTTGAGTGCCTTTCTCAGGCATTTCTGCTCTCCACATCATGTGAGGGTGTACAAAAGCAAGCCAGTACTCCATAGAGCCAGGATAGAAGCTGCAGTTGTGATCTCCCTCTTTACTGGGAAGGACTGGGCAGTGTGCTCAGATGGCCAAGGAGGCCAACAGCATCCTGGCCTATATCAGGAATAGCATGGTCAGCACCAGGGAAGTGATCATGCCCCCATACACAACAATGGTCAGATCACACCCTGAATACAGCGTTCACTTTTGGGCCCCTAACTACAAGAAAGACATTGAGTTGCTCAAGCATGTGCAGGGGAAGGGCACAGAGAACAAGCCTTAGGAGGAGCAGCTGAAGGAACTGAGGTTGTTTAGTTTGGAGAAGAGGAGGCGGAGAGAAAACCTCATTGCTTTCTACAACTGCCTAAGAGTAGATTCTAGTGAGGTGCAGATTGGTCTCTTCTCCCTCGTATTAAGTGATAGAAAAAGAGGAAATGGCCTCAAGTTGCACCAGGGGAGGTTTAGATTGGGTATTAGGAAAAAAATCTTTATTGAAAGAGTGGTCAGGCATTGGAATAGGCTGCTCAGGGAGGTGTTGGAGACACTGTCCTGGAGGGGTTCAAAAAACATGTAGATGTGACACTTCAAGACATGGTTTCATGGCCAATTCCATGACCACATGATCCTACAGTAAGGGAGCATAATCTCTAGCTTTCAGAACAGTGTACAAGGGGGATAAACTGTCTCAATTCACCTCACTCATGCTGCTCCACTATTTGAACTGCCTTCCAGACACCTGGCACACATCCCACCGCTCTTTAAACAATGCAGAGCACAGAATGTGTGCATGTGACACCTGCAGCCCCCCAGGCCATTTTACAGTCACAAAGAACTAATATGAAATTAAGTAATCATCTCCAATTATACTTTGGTTAACAAATTCTCCATGTCACTTCACTGAACAGTAGTGTTAGAGCAAATTAGAAACATTTTTTAAAGTCCCAAAGTTTTCAAAGACGTCAACCTATATTCAAGCAAGAAATACCAGACATTAGAAATAGAAAGCATCAATTTCTGCCCCTCAGAGACAAACACACACCTGCTTTGCTGTTGTTGACAGCAGACAGCTGCAGGGCTTTTCCTGAGAGACATCCTGCATACCACAGAATCGCTGTAGAATATGAACTGTGACCTCCTTCAGCTTTGATAGACTTGTCATTTCTGCCAAGCTTTTCCATCCATCATGCACACTATTTCTAGTGTTTAACTCATCTATATGATCTCCTGTGGGAATTGCATTGCATCTCTGACATTGCTTTAATTACTCTCAGGTGGAAATAGTGAGTTTTCACATGTGATTAGTCCTATTTGTAACCACCTAGCTTCACTAAACATTTCTGGCTGCTTCTTACTTGTATTAAATGAGAGTAATTTCCTGACCTGGTTGTAAAATGAATCTGGCTTTGGATTTTGCACATCCCCAGGTGTGCAGAGAAGACTCGGAACTGAAAGTTTAAAAAGGCATTTACTTTTCTGTCAAAGAGAGAAACTGTGTCACTATTTGATTACTCCTGTGTCACTTTTTGATTGCTCCTGTCATAGTAAACAATTCAGGAAGTAAAAGCTCTCTTATCATTTATGATGATAGTCAAGACAGCTACTAAAATAAAACCAACTATATAGTCCAGCCCTACATACACATGTATGACTAACATAGGGAGTCTTAAGATCAGAGATGGTAATATGGAGAATGTAATGCAGCTGATGGATAACATTTTAAAGACCCAGGTAGTGTATAGGAAGAAGGTCTGTGTTCCTTAGAATCACAGAATCAACCAGGTTGGAAGAGACCTCCAAGATCATCCAGTCCAACCTAGAACCCAGCCCTAGACAATCAACCAGACCATGGCACTAAGTGCCTCAGACAGGCTTTGCTTGAACACCTCCAGGGATGGTGACTCCACCGCCTCCCTGGGCAGCCCATTCCAATGCCAATCACTCTCTCTGGCAAGAACTTCCTCCTAACATCCAGCCCTTACTTACCGTGGCGCAACTTGAGGCTGCGTCCCCTTGTTCTGTTGTTGGTTGTCTCGGAGAAGAGACCAACCCCCACCTGGCTACAGCCTCCCATCAGGTAGTTGTGGACAGCAATGAGATCACCCCTGAGCCTCCTCTTCTCCAGGCTAAACAGCGCCAGCTCCCTCAGCCTCTCCTCACAGGGCTGTGTTCCAGGCTCCTCATCAGCTTTGTTGCCCTTCTCTGGACACATTCCAGTACCTCAACATCTCTCTTGGATTGAGGAGCCCAGAACTGGACACAGCACTCAAGGATTATCACCTCTTTGAGGTTGCCAAGACAGCCTTTGTGATAAGTTTCCCTGATGCTGCTGTAGATGAGAGTATGTTCAAGAGGTGGTAAACATAGCAGAAAGCATTACTGTCAGCTTTCTGATCTGCATTCACAGGATGGAAGTATCCTGCACCCAGACTCATCTTCTTTTCTCTCTCAAGAGAAGGTAGGTAAGGGCAGTGGTCAGAGAAGCTTCCAGCTGCATGCTGAGATACACACAAAAAATAGGAAGAGGCATCCAAACATTCCCTTTGACCAGGCTGCACTGGGTCAGGTTTTTCTTCTTTAAGGGAGAAAAGGTTTTGCACCATGGAAGGAAACACATACCACAGCCTGAGAACCCCAGCTTTAGGGCAAAGATAAGGTTGAGACACTAAGCTCTCGAAAGTCAGGAAATACCAAGCAGATGACACTTGCGCCTCTGCACTATGCAGAACCCCTTGGCTGGCAGCATGACAAGACCAGAGAAGAGACTCTTTTGCTTATCTCTTGCTGTACTGTTGAATGGATTGTTCCAGTTCTTTACAAAAGGCATACTAGATCAGAAAGCAAACAAGCAAACAAAAACATGCACACACACAGAATAACAGAACTTTAGAGGTTGGAAGGGACCTCCAGAGATCATCGAGTCCAACCCCTCTATCAAGGCCACCTAGTGTAGCTCACACAGGAACGCATCCAGGCAGGTTCTGAAAGTCGCCAAAGAAGGGGACTCCACAACCTCTCTGGGCAGCCTGTTTAGTGCTCTGTCACCCTCACTGCAAAGAAGTTTCTCCTCATGTTGAGGTAAAACCTTCTATGTTCCAATATGTAGCAATTGCTGGGTCCTGAGGGAACTGGCAGGTGAAGTTGCTAAACCACTGCCCATCATTTTTGAAAGGTCCTGGCAGACTGGTGAAGTTCCTGCTAGCTGGAAAAGGGCAAACATAAAGCCCATCTTCAAGAAGGGAAAAAAGGATGACTCTGGGAATTACAGAGCAGTCAGTCTCACCTCTGGGCCTGGCAAGATCATGGAGCAGATCCTCCTGAAGGCTCTGATAAGGCAAATGGAAAACAAAGTAGAGGTGATTGGTGGTAACCAGCAATGGCTTCAACAAGGGCAGATCATGCCTGACAAATTGAGTGGCTTTTTAAGATGAAGTCACAGCAGCAGTGAACAAGGGAAGGGCAATTGACATCATCTACCTGAACCTGAGCAAGGCATTTGACTCTGTCCCACATGACTTCCTGGTCACCAAACTGGAAAAACATGGACTTGATAAGATGGAGCACTGCTGGATAAGGAATTGGCTGGATGGTGGCATGCAGAGAGTGGTGATCAATGGCACAATGTCCACCTGGCGACCGGTGACAAGTGGTGTTCCTCAGGGGTCAGTGCTGGGACCAGTGCTGCTTAACATCTTTGCCAGTGATATGGACAGAGGAATGGAGTGCACCCTCAGTAAGTCTGCAGGTGACACCAAGCTGTGTGGCACAGTCGACTTGCTGGAGGGCAGAGGGACCTGGACAGGCTGCAGAGGTGGGCCCAGGATGACTCCATGACATTCAACAAGGCCAAGTGCAAGGTCCTGCACCTGGGTCGGTGCAATCCCAGGCACAAATCAAGGCCGGGTGGTGAATGGCTGAGAGCAGCCCTGAGGAAAAGGACCTGGGGGTCTGGGGTGATGAAAAGCTCAACATGAGCCAGCAGTGTGCACATGCAGCCCAGACAGCAGTCATGTGCTGGGCTACATCAAGAGCAGTGTGGCCAGCAGGGCAAGGGAGGGGATTCTGCCCCTTTACTCTGCTCTCCTGAGAGCCCACCTGGACTAATGTGTACAGTTCTGGAGCCCCCATCTGAGGCACTTAGTGCCATGGTCTAGTTGAAAGGGCTGAGTGGTAGGGTGGACTGGATGATCTTGGAGGTCTCTTCCAACCTGGTTGATTCTATGATTCTGTGTGGCCTCTCCAGGGCAGAACAGAGGGGAAGAAGAACCTCCCTAGACCTGCTATCCTCACTTTTCTTGATGCACCCCAGGATGCCTTGCCAGAGGGGTGGAAGAACAAGAAGTGTTTTTTTAAGTACATCAACAACAGAAGGAAGATCAAGGAAAAGGTTAAGTCCTCTACTGAACAACGTGGGAGATTTGGTAGCCGGAGATGCAGAGATGGCAGAGTTGCTGAATGCCTTCTTTGCCTCAGTCTTTACTGCTAAGACCATTTTTCAGGAACCTCAGTGTCTAGAAGCAAGGGAGCAGAACTGGAGAGAAGAGGACACTCCACTAGTCAGTCAGGACTGGGTTAGAGATCATTTGTGCCAACTGAAGACACACAAATCCATAGCTCCCGACGGGTTGCACCCATGAGTGCTGAGAGAACAGGCTGGTATTGTTGCTGAGCCTCTCTCCATCATTTTTGAAAAGTCATGGAGAACAGGAGAGGTGCCTAATGACTGGACGAAAGCAAATGTCACACAAAGCCAACCAAACAAACAAAAGCTCACCCTCTGAAAAGTCTCTACAAAGCAGCCACCTTGGGTAATACGCAGAGGATGTAAAGAGCCAGGCTGTGGCTATAACTGCCTCAATACCTTCACTATTTGCATGTCTTCTATCATTTGTGTTCACCTCATCTGAAAGCAGGTGTCATTCAAGATTTATTTTTACTTATTATTGAACTTGATAACAATGGTACACCAAGAGGGCCCACCAAGAAGGAGGCTTTTTTGCAATGACAGAACTTTTGTGCACGTTGTCATTCAGCATCTGCAAAGGGGAAACTTAAGCACAGAAGCAATTTACCAGTGAACACTTCTTTCAAGAAATCTTTCCCTTCCTATCAGAAATGCAATTTATGGAACCTTTCAAGAAGGAAACAAGATGGAAAGATAAAACCTCACGTTCAAAGTTCAGATTTGCAACTAAATCCACTTAGGCTGAAAGCCATCAAAATTTTGACATGCTTGAAAAGTGCCTTCCCAGGAGTACAGAGTCTGAAACATAATCCCATTAACTACAGTGTGTAAAATACGTTTTCCACTTTGTTTTGTCTTGCTCACCAGAATTCAAGTAATAAATTCTGCAAAAAGAAACAATATGGATAAATGCAATAAAATGAACAGGATAGGGACCAGGACAGGCTGCAGAGGTGGGCACAAGCCAACCTCAGGAGGTTCAACAAGAGCAAGAGCAGGTCCTGCATCTGGGTCAAGGCAATCCCAAGCACAAATCCAGGCTGGGCAGTGACTGGCTGGAGAGCAGCCCTGAGGAGAGGGACTTGGAGGTGCTGGTGGATGAGAAGCTCAACATGAGCCAGCAGTGTGCACTTGCAGCCCAGAAAGCCAACCAGAGCCTGAGCTGCACCAGAAGAAGTGTGGCCAGCAGGTCGAGGGAGGTGATTCTCCCCTTCCACTGTGCTCTGGTGAGACCTCACCTGGCGTACTGCATCCAGTTCTGGAGCCCCTGTTACAAGAGGGATGTGGATGTGCTGGAGCGTGTCCAGAGAAGGGCCATGAGGACTCTCAGAGGGCTGCAGCAGCTCTGCTGTGAGGACAGACTGAAAGAGTTGGGGCTGTGCAGTGAGGAGGAGGCTCCCAGGTGACCTTCTTGTGGCCTTCCAGTATCTAAAGGAGGGGGCTACAAAAAAAGCTGGGGAGACATATTTTAGGCTCTCAGGGATTGACAGGACTAGGAGGAATGGAGCAAAGCTGGTGGTGGGGAGATTGAGACTGGACATGAAGAGGAAGTTGTTCAGCATGAGAGTGGTGACAGCCTGGAATGGGTTGCCCAGGGAGATGGTTGAGACCCCATGCCTGGAGGTGTTTAAGGCCAGGCTGGATGAGGCTGTGGTCAGCCTGCTCTAGGGTAGGGTGTCCCTGCCCATGGCAGGGGGTGTCAGAACCAGATGATCCTTGTGGTCCCTTCCAACCCTGACTGATTCTATGATTCTGTATACTCTTTGAGGAGATCGAACTCCTCTTTCTGTCCCAGTCAACACTTGCTCATATGCTAGGCCATATTTTGTCTCTTTTCCACAGCACCCTACTCCAAGTTCTCACAAATACCAGTCGTTAACTAATGTCAAGACAAGCCATGTCATTAAAGACATTTTCTTTTTACTGATCTGTGCTCTACCTTTCTTTAGGTTTGAGACTTTGTTCTTTTTGGAGGCTTATCTGATGGTCAGCTGAGTGGCAAGCACCAAAGAGTGAAAGCTTCCATTATTTTCCCTCCTCCTCTGAAGATTTACACAGTGCGATAGAGAAACAAGGGATTCCCCTACTTGCCTCTCCACAGAGGGGACACAGCAGGACCGTGCTGCTCTTGAACTCCCTCCCGTGGTGGATTCCTATAGTGCCATTTAGACAGTTGACCTCCTTGCCTCTGAGGATGCTACAGAAGTGATGCCACCCAGCTGTTTTTCCAAGAGAATGCAGAGGAGTAGAAATGGAGAAAGATCTCTCCACTCACCTTACGTCTCTGAAGTCTTTGACGGTTGTCTCACAAAACTTAGTCATCCTACAGACAAAAGATAACTTCCTAAACAAATAAACATGATCAAATCAAGGTCTTTGTTACTAGACTTCTACTTTTCTATGCCATGTTGTGAGGACAAAGTTATCTTTACAGTGTGTGCTATCCTCCACTACAACATAATGTACTGGGGACCAGGTTTCAGTTATGTGGCTCCATTTATTTAACAGCTAAGCCACTTACTAGTCGCTTTTTAAGTGACATTTGTCACAGTGGTTTTTCACTCTAACAGGTACTGCAGTCCACATAATGGCTACTCTCTGGCTTTGAGATATACAGCACCACTGGCATAAAAAGCTGTCACACAGTGACCACAGCAATTGACAAATACAATACTTTGGGTCACCTTCACTGACATCTCTTTGTCTTCACTAAGTGATGTCAACATAGAAACTAAAGTGAATGAAATCTGATTAAAACACTGATTAAATACATTAAATTATTCTACACAAATGGACATGAGAACAAATGCATTAATTTGTGCATCTGAACTACAGCCAATTCAGAAGCCATGTTCAAACTATTATAGAATCAGTCAGGGTTGGAAGGGACCACAAGGATCATCTAGTTCCAACCCCTCTGCCATGGGCAGGGACACCCTACCCTAGATCAGGCTGGCCAGAGCCTCATTCAGCCTAGCCTTAAACACCTACCTTTACAATACTTGCTCCTGATAGCAACTCTCCTTTTGAGACCATTCACTGCATCCTCTCATATAGGAATCAATGTGTTTGGATGCACAAAGAAATTCAGGATGAAGGCAAGCACACCACAGCCATTATGGCATGCACATAACAGTCTCCATAGAAGAGACACTCACATTTTAATATCACTGCCTTTCTGATAGGCTACACCAAGCTAACAACACCATATTTGCACCTTGCATTCTCCAGAAAGGGATCTCAGACCCAAAGTTCTACCATTACTAGAAAGATGTCATTGTAAAGAGCAGCACTTAGCAAAGAAAAAAGAGGGCTGGAACCAGTTCTGAAGATTGCAGGTTCCGATAGATTCAGTATGTAGCAAAGGACATGGTTTTACCTCATTTTTACTTCTGTGAGGGAGGAGAAAAGGCCATCACTGCTACAGGCTGGGGACAAAGTGGCTGGAGGGCAGCCAAGCAGAAAGAAAACTAGGGTACTGGTAGATAGTAGCTGAAGATGAGGCAGCAGTGTGCCCAGGTGGCCAAGAGAGCCAACGGCATCCTGGCCTGTATCAGGAGCAGTGTGGCCAGTAGGACAAGGGAGGTTATTCTGCCCCTGTACTCAGCATTGGTCAGGCCACACCTTGAGTACTGTGTCCAGTTCTGGGCTCCTCAATTCAAGAGAGATGTTGAGATACTGGAAGGCGTCCAGAGAAGGACAACAAAGCTGGTGAGGGGCCTGGAACACAGCCCTGTGAGAAAAGGCTGAGGGAGCTGGGGGTGTTTAGCCTGGAGAAGAGGAGGCTCAGGGGGGACTTCACTGCTGTCCACAACTACCGGAAGGGAGGCTGTAGCCAGGTGGAGGTTGGTCTCTTCTTCCAGGCAACCAGCAACAGAACAAGGGGACACAGTCTCAAGTTGTGCCAGGGGAGGTCTAGGCTGGATGTTAGGACGAAGTTCTTCACAGAGAGAGTGATTGGCATTGGAATGGGCTGCCCAGGGAGGTGGTGGAGTTGCCATCCCTGGAGGTGTTCAATAAAAGCCTGGCTGAGGCACTTAGTGCCATGGTGTAGTTGATTGTCTAGGGCTGGATGCTAGGTTGGACTGGATGACCTTGGAGGTCTCTTCCAACCTGGTTGATTCCACGATTCAATTGCATGACTGAGATCCCAGAGAGGCCACAGACTTTGTGCTCTGTGATACTTTAGGAAACAAGGTATGCTTTAACAGCATCTCTGTTTATGCAGTCGTGTTATGATTAAGGTAACTGTTAAACAGTTTGTCTATCCAACAAAATATGACCATCCCTTCCCCCTCTCCTTCAAAGTATTAATGAGACTTAGATAAAACTCAACCAGATAAGAGCAAGCAAAAGATAATGAAACTGAATCATTTGTTCCACTCTGACATCCACGTGTGTCTGCAATCTGCAAGTTTCATCTGTACTGCAGCTTGTTACATAGATCATAGTGAGTCCATCCCAATTACAGTTCAAACGATTCTTTATTTGGCACTACGTGTTTCCAAAATTGTACAGACCTCT
Organism: Tricholaema leucomelas; assembly: GCA_013400475.1. NCBI lineage: Eukaryota > Metazoa > Chordata > Aves > Piciformes > Lybiidae > Tricholaema lacrymosa > Tricholaema leucomelas. Next base: position 24,304 of record WAAF01020794.1, on the reverse strand, counting down.
CCTAAGCCCCTTACACTCTAAAGAGAATCTTTTGCTTTGGTACTGAACAAAGGTCAGAATATTGATAAATTATGATAAATCTAGCCCAAATAAAAGACTGTGATCACCTTATAGCAGCAGTTGTATCCTCAAAGTCTGTAAAACACAGCATAAAAGCATAGCATAAATAAAGCAAGCATTCCAGAGCAATGGATTTTTCCTTTGTTTTCATCTAAGTACTCTTCAAATGCTCTAGGACAGGGAGGTGAAGATTTACAGCATATGTATGACAGCTAATTTGTATGCAGTTTACAAATTAAGACCTAAAAGACAGGAAAAGTATACAGTTACATCCTCAAAACAAATTCAAAGTAATATAAAGGGAAAAAAATATCTTTACTCAGTGACTTAAAAGATGACAGAACAAGCAGCCTAAAGTAAATGAAGAATAACAGCCAAGTTTTGGATAGGTATGAGATAAACATTTTTGATTGAGTTTCCTAGCACCACACTGAGCAAGCCAGGGAAAGAGCTGGAAATGATCGCCTTCAGGAAATGTTTTCTCTTTCCATCCTGACAAGAATTCTAGGATGCATTCTCTATTAGCCTGAATTTTAAGCAGCTGATGAAATACTCAGTGGTCATTTTTAAAGCTGATACACTAGAAGTGGAAAACAAACAACAACAACAACAAAACCCAACAGTGAAGGGCTGTTACTAACTCATGAAGGCAATTTCTTGCTCTACAACAACTCTCTAAAATCTCAGCTTGGGGAACTAACTCCACATAAACCTACCCCACGGGTTTTGGTGTAAGATATGACACCAGACTAACTCTTTGAAGACTCATAATTTCTTGAAGTCATGTTAAGAAACCTTCCAATACTGTTACCACACCAATCTAAATACCAGTCCACACACTTTTAGGTAGCTTTCACCTTCCCATAACCATAGAATCAACTTGGTTGGAAGAGACCCCCAAGATCATCAAGTCCTACCTAGCACCTAGCCCTAGTCAGTCAACTAGACCATGTCACCAAGTGCCTCAGCCAGGCTTTTGAGCAACTCCAGGGGTGGTGACTCCACCACCTCCCTGGGCAGCCCATTCCAATGCCAATCACTCTCTCTGCCAACAACTTCCTCCTAACATCCAGCCTAGACCTCCTCCAGCACAACTTGAGACTGTGTCCCCTTGTTCTGTTGCTGCTTGCCTGGGAGAAGAGACCAACCCCACCTGGCTACAGCCTCCCTTCAGGTAGTTGTAGACAGCAACGAGATCAGCCCTGAGCCTCCTCTTCTCCAGGCTGCACACCCCCAGCTCCCTCAGCCTCTCCTCATAGGGTTTGTGTTCCAGGCCTCTCACCAGCTTTGTCACCCTTCTCTGGAAGTTCATATCTTTACATCCTATGCAAAACATTGCACTATCATGTAATTGTGGCTGTAATTCAGATCAGTCCCCTATGTAGATGGGACAATTAGGCAAAGATCAAAGAGCTGCAGGGAAAAATGCAGTTATTCATGCTATATTTGCACTTCTCTGCCCAGTTCTTACTTATGTCCAATTTCTTGCCACGTGTTAAGTTATCCTTTCCCTCTAGCATAAATTATTCTATGTAATATCAGCGTATTGTAAACACTAAGTTTTTTGTCCTGAAGCATTTCCATTTTCAATGTTCTACTGGAAAGTATTTTATCTACTATTGTAGATAAATATGAAGGCAATGATTATCAGTTAATAACTAAAAGCAGATAGAGAAATGTCAACAGAAGCATAACCTGTGAGATTACAAGGGGCCATTGGAATGAAAATGATTGTCATCACCAGAATTTTGTTAAAGATGGTAGAGGGTCAGAGGAGGGGAGGAGAGGGGAGGATATAATTGAAAACTATTTTGACTGTATTTATTCTGAAGAAAGCGTTCCACTTTTCCTCTGTGAAATGAGCTTCATTGTGAATCTTTCATCTGAGCTTCTTAAAATCTACCTCAACACATCCATTACTGAACCAAGCAGAAAATTAAGAAGCATTTTGAGTTTCCCACCAAAGAAAACACAACAATTTTCAGAAATCTCTAAGTCCTTTGCAAAATGTAGCCTCTGTTCATTCTGCAGCTTCCCCAAGAACATATGAATTTGTTCAGATAAAAGGTGCCACTCCCCAACCAAACTCAGACCTCATTTGCTGTTCAAATACAGGCCTTTGATCACAACTCTTTCTTATTCCGTTTTTAATTTTCAGGCGCCTCTGCACTTCCTGATCTCAGGCCTCACAGGAAATGGAAGTACCAAAATGCTGTGAAAATGGTTCTCCCTGTGGTGAAACTGGTCTGGCTGATGGAATGGAAACATCAGCAAAGTCCCGAGTGAGCCACATACTGAAAAAGTTCATACCCCCATTTCCAAACCAACAGATAGCTTCTGGGTAACAGCTAAACCTTTGGAGGCTCCTCAAAATGAACCAAACCTTCAAGTTTGCCAGCTGTCAAGGAATACACTCAGCTGTTCCTTGAGGTATTCAATGGGGGATAGGAGAGGAAGAAAGCTTCACAACTGGCCAAACTATGCACTACCTACATCATTTTTTTTACCTTTGTCCTGCTCTTATCTTCCCATTCACATTCAGTTCTACTCTTCCCTTATGGTTTTAAAATATTATGGGTATTCAGTCAACCTGCTATCTCCATTACACCTTCCTCATTATGAGGTATACATTTGTGTTGTCTGCATGCAAGAAAATTACTTCTAACCCTGGTCAAAAATTTTACTGACTCTTTCACTAATAACTCTCAGAGATTTTATTTTTTTAAAAANCAAACAACAACAACAACAAAACCCAACAGTGAAGGGCTGTTACTAACTCATGAAGGCAATTTCTTGCTCTACAACAACTCTCTAAAATCTCAGCTTGGGGAACTAACTCCACATAAACCTACCCCACGGGTTTTGGTGTAAGATATGACACCAGACTAACTCTTTGAAGACTCATAATTTCTTGAAGTCATGTTAAGAAACCTTCCAATACTGTTACCACACCAATCTAAATACCAGTCCACACACTTTTAGGTAGCTTTCACCTTCCCATAACCATAGAATCAACTTGGTTGGAAGAGACCCCCAAGATCATCAAGTCCTACCTAGCACCTAGCCCTAGTCAGTCAACTAGACCATGTCACCAAGTGCCTCAGCCAGGCTTTTGAGCAACTCCAGGGGTGGTGACTCCACCACCTCCCTGGGCAGCCCATTCCAATGCCAATCACTCTCTCTGCCAACAACTTCCTCCTAACATCCAGCCTAGACCTCCTCCAGCACAACTTGAGACTGTGTCCCCTTGTTCTGTTGCTGCTTGCCTGGGAGAAGAGACCAACCCCACCTGGCTACAGCCTCCCTTCAGGTAGCTGTAGACAGCAACGAGATCGCCTCTGAGCCTCCTCTTCTCCAGAGAAGTGTCTTGGCAGTTTATTGCAAGGAAGAATTGTTGAATGTGTTTTATTTTCAGCGCTGATGTACCCTTGGTTGTACCAATGCCTATTTGCAATAACAATGCTGTTAGGATCTGGAGCCACTTACAGTTTTATTTACAGTCTTGTTTTTTCAGTCACAATTAGAGTAAATTTTCCAAATGTTTGGATTTGCAGGCGCCATCCAAGTGGGTCCTAAACTTGGAAAACTTTGGCTATGTTTAGCTTCCCTTTACTGAACTACCTTAGCAGTCTGTCTTATACTGATGAGTGTCGTGGAAGCTATCCAGAGAATTAATCGCTACTGAATGCTCACAAAGCCTGTGGCAGAGAGAAAAAGAAAACAATTGTTCCCTGAATTTCCAGCCTCTGATGAAAGAAACTTTTAACAGGCAGAGGTGTTCATTTCAAGATGCCATTTCAAGCAGACTTTCTTCCTTTGTACTATCTAAGATCAATATTGCATTGAGAAGGACACATGGCTCAGCAAGACTTTGAAAGAATAAAATTAAATAGTTTGTGATATGCTATAAGCCATCAAGATTTTAAAGTAAGAAGCACTTGTGTTGTATGCAACCACATGCACACACACAACACCAAAACTGAGATAAAAGCTAAGATGATGGTTCCAAAAGTACAGCATAAACAATGCCAAAGTGTGGCTGTAAGTACAGTGTGCTAGTTTGAGGCTGGAATATATTGGTGAGAGAAATTAAATTACAGGCTGTGAAAAGGAAACAATGCTGATGTCTGCTGCACTCACAGGCTCACTAAAACATAGATAAGACCAGTGGGTCTCTGTTGCAGCCAGTGTCTGTACTTTTCTCCCTGGCCTGCTTTCTCTGTAACTAATCCTTCTGCTTTCTAACTTCCCTGGACGATCCTCCAAACTCACCTTGAATGGAAGGCAAAATCTGAGTTAAGGCAGAGGGGTGGAAAGAAGGCGGAAGGCTGACTGGGAGCCCCTCCTGGGGACTCTGGTTTCTGGGAGGGCTGTTGTGTTTCTGTATCACTGTTAACTTGTCTATTTCTGTCTATAGCTGTATCTAGTGTAAATACCTGCTCGGATATTGTGCTAAGCTGTAAATATAAAGCTTCATTCCTTAATTTTCAGCTTGGCTGAGTCTAGCTTGGGTGATTTCATATGAATGGGGGGGGCAGGTAACACCCAAACCATCACATACAGTGATAATAAACTCACTTACTAGAGGAAGAGAATGAACTTTCTTCAAAGCATGGTGTTGCAAAACAAAAATACCTACATCCTCAAGATATGTCTATTCCCCTAATACAATATGACAACAAAACTGAGCTCTCATGGGTTTCATACACACAAAGGGAATGGGTGCATTTTGCAGAGCAGAATAGAAATGCAAAATTGCAAAATCATTACAAGAATTGCAAACTACCTGCCTTTCCACAAACAAGGCAAAAGGACAAGGTTACTTAAGATATTTTCTGGAATGTAAGAATGTTTTACATTACTATTTGACATAAGGGGAGAAAAAAGCAGGAGAAGCCAAATTGGCTACAGTCCCTCCAGATCTCATGGCTTCTTATGAGAGGGCTCTCAGCTTACCTTCCCAGAATGAAAGCCATTGTTCTGTTGCCAATGTTTGTTTATTTGAAATAACAATAAATATAATACTCAATAATGCTTTCCTCCCTCACGCATCCCTGTGGCTCAGTTGGAAACTCAGAACTAGAATAGGAATATTCTATTTCCTCCCACTTTGTCTATTATTGCAATATGCTCCTACTCAGGAGACAAGAGTCCAGGAGTAACTTTAGGAAAGACTGTTTTTTGATGACAAGAAGCCAAGATTGCTACAAACTTAAACTAGCTTTGGGCTATCTCTAAATAAACAAGAATTGAGAATCTCTTAGACCCTAGTGCACATCCTTGCTCTGCAACACAGATTGAGGTGTCCATCTGCTCACTCCTCATGTCCCTCCTTTACCCTGGTATACAGAAAGGGACCTAAGTAAGTAATTTGGCCCACAGTTTAATTAGAAAAGGACAGATTACAATATTCATACACTCACTTTGGACATAACCATGCAGGCCAGGGGACTAGACTCTTGACTGCCTGATGCATCTCAACTACCTGTTGACTACTATGATGCATCCACCTGCCAGAAATTATGCCAATGGCTATTATCAATATTGTAGGAAGTCATATACTCATCAGTCCCTGCAGATCTGCACTCATATAGGACTATTAGGCAGTCTGAAATCTCATGGAGGTGTTATTTGTGTGAAAACACTGTAATTTATTGCTACTGAACTGCTGCAAATCTTCCAACACTTGAAAACCACATATCGACCTGAACAGTAGACATGGATGGTTGCTGTGGGTGTTTCTGCCTACAGGAAAAACGAGAATATTATTCCTAATTAGATGGTGACACAGCCCTGCAAAATACTGGGAGTCTTCTCTGAAAGCAATATAAGCTCTGATTCTGGAACTAGCAAAGACATAAAGACAAAACAGTCCAGGAATCTGTTTAGACAAATGACAACCATAACAACAGGTGCTGATACTCCTCTCTTTACCCAGCCATCATTCAGTTTGTAACTTAGAACCCAGAGTTGTTCAACATCCAGGCAGGGAAAAAAAACATGTGATCCATGCAGTCACCTTTTGGAAAATAACCTTAACTTCAGAGTTGCTTTTGCTAGAGGGAACTTTAATTTTGTTATCACATCACTATTAATGTTCGTCTTACGGCAGATCTACCACTACAGCTAAGGAAACTGTGCCCCTGATGTTGATAGCACCTAGCAAACTGCATACATGCATGACAGGGTGATGCCATCACAGATGTGAACACTTTCCTCATAATCACCCCAGTTTTCACGAAAAATGGTAAAATCTGCTCTGTCCAAATGGCCTCTGGTTATTTCTGAAAATATCAGTCTTTCTTTGCCATTATTCCAAACAAATGAAAACAAAATCTTCATCTGATGTGTGGAAATGAATGGTAGTTCTCCATCACCACACACTGGCATGGCAGGTTAAAAAGAAGTTGTGCATTTTCTTGGTCTTTCTACACAGCCTAGGTTTGATTTTCCTTATAATTATCTGGATATTATCCATGAATATTTGAGAATGGTTTCACAGTCTCTTGAGCTATAAGCAAAATGTCTGTAGGAGTAAAGAATGATTTAGTTCTGTGGTATTTGTTGTTGTAAAAGCATTGGTTTGTTGTTGTTGTTTAAATAAGGAAGTATACAACTAGTAAGACAGCCCCATCCAAAGTTTAGTCTTGTGGGAAGATGTAAAAAGTATGTGTGCATGAGTTTGTGTGTCGTTTCATTTCTGCAGGTGTCTGGGTGTCAATTACCCATTTTATGTGGTCTAGTAATCACATGGGCTAGCTGTCTCTGTAAGAGCACTCTCAGAAGAGCACAGCCAGCAGGAAAAATGTCATGGGCTCACTATCTCCAGTCCTCTATGAACAAGGGCATCTAGCTATCGCAGGTTGCCCAGAGAAGTGTTACAAGTCCCATGCTTGAAAAATTCCAGGTCAGGTTGGGTGGGGCTCTTAGCAACCTGATCTAGTTGAAGATGACTTCTGCCAGGCAACCAGCAACAGAACAAGGGGACACAGTCTCAAGTTGTGCCAGGGGAGGTCGAGGCTGGATGTTAGGACGAAGTTCTTCACAGAGAGAGTGACTGGCATTGGAATGGGCTGCCCAGGGAGGTGGTGGAGTCACCGTCCCTGGAGGTGTTCAAGAAAAAAAATGGATGAGGCACTTAGCACCATGGTCTGGTTGACTGAATAGGGCTGGGTGCTAGGTTGGATTGGATGATCTTGGAGGTCTCTTTCAACCTGGTTGATTCTATGATTCTATGTCCCTGCTCACTGCAGGCATGTTGGACTGGATGATCTTTAAAGGTCCCTTCCAACCCAAACCAGTGTGTATATGTATGCCCAGCAAAATGTTCAGGTTTAATTCAGTCAGAAAGCTTAAAGTCTCCAAAGTCATTACTGTTTTGGTAGCAAAAGGCAGAGATTCCACCAAGATTCACTTTTGTGGTCATGGTTCATAAAAATTCACACCACTATAAAGAACAGAACTAAACATTATACACTCTGGATGGGTGAAAGAGGAAACAGTGACTTAGACATCTCTCAGCTAACAGTGAAGCCAAATACATCAGCATGAATCTATGACGTTTCATTTTTAAGGAGTTTGCCCAAGTGCCCTGGTCAGATTTTTCTTCTCTTCTGTGAGGCAGGCAACCACTCACTGAATGACAGTTATATTCAGCAGTGATTTATGCACATCTGCTAAATGGCAGTGATGTATCATTTAAAGACACTACAGCAGTTACTAATATTTTGTGTTTGGACATATTAAGCTTTAGTATCATTTTTTGTTTGCTTCCATGCTAGTAGTTAGAACTTTGATAAGTACTGAAGAAAGAACATGTAATCTCTTGCAAATTCTGAATAGACAGATTCTGATTTGTGAAACTGAAATTGGAATTAAATTGCAGTGTTAACCTGTTAACTAGGATAGTGCATATATATTATCTGACAGTTTAAGGGTGCTTCAAATGAGGTTCTTAAGAAGACAAAATTCACTTTACTGTTTCTGTCGTATACTTTCAAATGACAGACACTATAAAATCCATTTGGAGCAAACTTATTCTTTTAAGACTTTCAACTGGCAGCTCTTAATCTACAAATCATTTGAAGAAAAAAAAAGGACAAGAAGGCAAAAGTTTTTCTGAAGAATTTCAGGTATGAACAGCTCAGCCATCCCCCACTGCCATTTCCTCTTGACCTGTCCCTACAACCTCTTATTCAAAAAGTAATGAAGAGAGAGAGAGAATTTTACAGAAACGTTCTGAAAGACTGCGACAAAAACAGGGTCTATTTCACTTTCCAACTGCCTGTAACTTCAGCATAGTAAACTCTAAGGGGCACAGCCCTCAGCAAAACACTTTAAAACAGCTTGAAAGGGGTACTCACCGCCCGTTATGTTTACTCAAGCACTTGTTTAAAAACACATTTAAGGAAAATGTTTTTATTTCTACAGACTGCATTAATCATGGCTTTGCAAACACTGCAAGCTCTACAGGAAGATGAACTAAGCTATTAGCTGCAAACCTCAGGTCTGGGCTATAGAAGTGGTTATGGCTTATTTAGCAAGTCTAATGAATTGGCTGACCCATCTCTACGCAGAGTTCCATGTTAGGCATCATAGAGCCTAAAACAGCGAATCAGGCTTGTTTCATGTTGCTTTATAATTAAGAATAAAGTAAAATTGGTCAGTCCAAGCCGGTGCAGAAGCAGACCTCACTGCAGCATCATTTCTTTTCGAGAAAATAAAAGCATTAACATTGGCCCGAGCTCTGCGGAGACCCGCAATAAACTCACACTTCGCTACCACCGGCCGCGCTCTGCCCCGCAGAAACGCGACGGGGCGGTAGTGCCGGCTGCTCACCCCACCGCGCCCGCGTTACCGGACACGCTGCAGCGGTGCTGCCCTTCTCAACTTGGACTCCATCTGTCGCCCAAAGCTCAGCTGCCCTTTTCCCGGCAGCTGAGCTTGGGAGAACGCATCAGATCAGGTGCGCTTCGGTAAATGGATCCGCCGGGCGCATAGCGCCCAGCAGCAGGGCGGCCTTACCGTGAGGGCGGAGAGCTTCTGGGCTGGCACGGCAGGGAGCAGCTCCGGCAGCAGCAGCAGCAACGGCACCCACATCCTGCGGCGGCGGACACACTGCGGCTTCAGGAAGCGGAGGAGGGGGACTTTCCTTGGGATGTCGCTCCCCACTTCGACGCCTGTTTTGGCTCCTTTTCAACTGCTCCCACTGGGAGGTCTCAGCGTAGGCCCTCAAAGTTTCTTTTTCTCCACCTCTTTAAATTTGGGCACAGGAGTATAGCAGAAAAGTGGCAATTTCTCCCTCTCTCTGTGTCCCTCCCTCTATCGTGGAGAGTCAGTCCCGACTCGGAGATGCTCCACAGCCTGTGCTCTCCTGGCGCCCTCCTGCCCCACAGGCAGTGCCGTGGGGATCCACTGGACTCTGGTGCCTGTCCGGGGGCGCTGCCCCTCCCTCCGCCCCGGACGGGCTGTTGCCTAGCCTTGGGGGGGGGGGGGGGTGTCTCTTTCTTTCCTCCCCAGACGCGATTTCCCCGTGGCGGAGGAAGCGGGAGGGAAAGACTGAGACTGGAAGCGAGGACCCTTCACACCACTCCGGTGTCCGCTGACAGCGGGGGGCTGCGGGAAAGGCACTGCCGCTGCTGCGGAGGCTGGCGGTGTGCGACCTCACCGAGCTGCTCTTCCCCTTTTCCTCTTATCCTCCCCCACCCCTCCCCAGGCCGGCCTCCGCTTTCTCCTCCCAGACCCACAGAGCCTCGCTGATTAACCCTCCCCGGTACTCCCGAGGGGACGCCGGCTTACCCGTAGGGCTCATTCCACCGGCACCCCGCTTCCCCCCGCCTTCTGATGAATCAAGACGTACAAATACTGGAAGGTCCTGGTCTGGGGGGTGAGACGCGCCCCAGCCCCGCGGGCTGCTGCACCCCGATCCCGTCCTGGTGCGCCCCGGCCGTGGCCCTGTCGCCCGCCGGTGCGCCGCTCCGCCCGCCGCGCGCCCCGCACGGGGCGGGAAGCCAGGGCCGAGGCAGTGAGAAGCCTGGCGGGGGGGAAGGCAGGGCAGCAGTGGGGCGGAGGGCCGCGGTCGAGGGTCACTGGGCGCTTTCAGACCCTCTGGCACGGCGGGGAATGGGGACTGCTTCCCCGGGAGATGCAGGTCTCTGCGAGGCTGTCGCAACCCGTGCAGTAAATGCCAGGTGGGAACTTCCTTCTGGCACTTCGGCGCTTTTTTATCTTTTAGGAACCAGGTAGAGGTATTTTGCCGTTTCCTGACTGTGAACCACCCGAAGATCTCCTCTTTGCGACTGCTTGAAAACAGCGTTCATTGCCGTTTTGTCGATGGAGGAGACCTCTGCTTCTCCTCTCAGACCTGCTGCCAGCCTGCAGAGATCCCCGCGGGTGCTACCAGGGAGTCTGAAGCTCTCAGGGCTTGCTTTATTCCTAGGGTGTACATACCTGTGGACGTGAAAGGATTTTAGGGTGGCTGCACACTCCCAGCATGCAAGTGACCAAGTGACTTTTTTTCCCCAAACACAGACCTGACCTCGCGGGCTCATCACACCCTGGCAGTCACTCACGGCCTCAGAAGGGACTCGGGGTGGAGCACAGCGGAGCATGCATGCTGAATGCGCGGTGAGCCAAGGCTGAGGGAAACCGATAGAGTTGAATGCCCTATTTCAGACATCCACTGCTGACTTCTCCAGATCCCACGATGTTCAAGGCAGGCAGCCAACAATGTCGCAGCTTCTCCAGGTCTCAAGTGAGCACCCAGAGTCATGAGAATTTGGAAAGCTCTCTTTTCCAAACGTGTTTTTTTTATAACACCTCAGTACCACATACATGCATGCCTGCGTGAGTGGCCTGTAGTATCTTCTGCCTTTTTTTTTACTGGGGAGGGGGAGAATAATACCAAAGCTATCATATAGCATTGTCCAGATCAAAACACGTTTGAGATGCTTCTCTGCACCATGGAGATCTCCATCAGTCTCAGACTAACAGCATCTTACACAGAGATAGCAGACTGCTTTTCCCTGCAGCAGGCAGTGTGGGACATTTATCAGTCCTTTCCACTCAAGGGGGTGATGGTGCAACTTAGCAATATTGATGTCTCTGTCAGAGCATGAAGGAGCTTTGTTCTTGTGGTGGTGACTCCAGCCTCTTTCGTACCTCAGAGTTACTTCCTGTGTGTTCCTCATCCCATTTTCCTTTCATCAAACCTCTCATTCCCATTGCCTTATCAAAGCAGACAGTTTCACCTCTCCAGAATCATCTTCCCAGTCCTCTTCCATCTCCACCAGCCTGGATGAAGAGGACCAGTCGAGGTCCTCTTCATCACAATGCAGCCCTTCAACCTTCCATGTCTGTTTTCCCTGCTGCCCTGCTCTTGGTAGCTTGCTATCCTCATGGCTCCTTTGCCCACAGCTCAGCACCCTCCCGTGCACTGCTGAATGCAGCTAGACAAAGGTGATTCATGGTGAACAGTCCATTTGCTTGCAGTTAATCTGTCAGAATAAACCCACACAACAGCTTGGATTTGACACTGCAGAAAAAAATTCCATGCTCAGAACAGATGAGAAATGTACCTAATAAAAAACAAGCTGTAGGTTTTTGAGAGTTTATAACTTAGTCAAATTTGAGTGGATTTCCACAGAGTTTGGCAGTAACCAAAAGGACAGAACTCTAGGGGGGAAGAAAAGCCTGAAGTCCAGAAACCAGTGGCATTGTGGGTTTAAAATAAAGCTGCCTTGCTGAAATATGCACTGTTCTTTTGTCTATTATCATTTAACTAGCTTTTTTTTCTTGAGAGACTTGACTATACTGCTTAAAATTTCTTCTTCCTTTTCTTTGCCCCGTATCCCAGAAGGCAGTTTGGCCTAACATAAATGTTTTTAAAGGAAATGTGAGACCAAGTGATAAAAACTGGCAAGGTTTAGGCAACTGAAACCAATGTTTTGTAATGTAAAAGACAGAGTGATCTTAAGGCAGAGCTTTCAGCCACCACCATGGTGGCAAGGAGCCTACCTGCCTCTGAGAACTTACAGTCTGATTAGATACGGGATATAAAAAGGGAAAGAAGCTGGAGAAGAACTATGAGCAAAAGGGCATTATGTCTCTGCTACAGACTTGTTCAGTTTGGTTTAAAATCCTGTGGAAGGTTGGCCATGCTGCATTAATTTTAATAGGATTGTTCTATAAGGATCTGGAAAATCCCGTGAGAAAGGGAGAATTATCTGGCTCTTACCTATCAAGGCTACAGCAAGCAAATCCTGTTAGATTTCAGTGCACTAGATCCAAGATGTGTTAACTGGCTGGAGTATCAAAGTGTTTAGAAGTCTGCTTCTGGTAGCAGAATCAAGTACTGTTTGTCAGGGGATAATGCAAGTTTCAGAAAGACACTCTTTTTCTCTTACGGATTCCTGGCATCTTCCCTCAAAGAATTACTGAGCAAACCCCATTTTCTCACCTGCTTTTCAAGTTTGCTGCATTCCAGTCAGTTCATGCATTCTGCAGCCTTGCTCGAGGCTTAATTAATTAACTCTTAATTAACTCTTAATTAATTAACTCTTAATTAGTGCTTGGGAAAATAATGGGAAATAATATTATAAAATATAAGACAGGCAGACTGTTCTTGTGATACTTAGGGAATATGCAAGCACTCACAGATACACCAACAAGTATAGAACAGTTGTTTCTGCACTGAGTGGATAGAGCCTACATTTTTCTCTCCTACGTTTCTACATTACTGAGCATCATGAGGTCCTGGCCAGAGACAAAGACTGATTTGGCCTGTAGCAAGTAATAACAAAGTATAAGTAGTTGTTTTATTTTTTTACTACTAAACACTTGGCTTCTTAGAAACAAAGGTGCCAAATCAAAACCAATTTAAGTCAGTGGCAAGTCTCCCATGACTTTAGTACGACTATGAAAAGCTCACAAATGGCAACTTGAGACTCCAATCCTGTATTCACAGGTTTTCATACTTGACTTCATTCCTTGATTAAGAAGAGTGTGTCCAGCAGATCAAGGGAGGTTCTCCTCTCCCTCTACTCTACCCTGGTGAGACCCCATCTGAGTACTGTGTTCAGTTTTGGGCTCCCCAGTTTAAGAGGGACAGGGATCTGCTGGAGAGGGTCCAGTGGAGGGCTAGGAGGATGATTAGGGAACTCGAGGGCATGGCTTATGAGGAGAGGCTGAGAGACTTGGGACTTTTTAATCTGGAAAAGAGAAGACTGAGAGGGGATTTGATAAATGTTTATAAACATCTGAGGGCTGGTCAGGAGTGGGGGACAGGCTCTGCTCACTGCTCCCTGGGATAGGAGAAGGAGCAATGGGTGTAAGTTGCAGCACAAAAGGTTCCACCTCAACACAAGGGGGAACTTCTTTACTGTAAGGGTCATAGAGCACTGGCACAGGCTCCTCAGAGAGGTTGTGGAGTCTCCTTCTCTGGAGACTTTGAAGGCCCATCTGGATGTGCTCCTTTGTGATCTGTGTTAGATAGGATTGTCCTGCTCTGGCAGGGGGTTGGACTGGGTGATCTCTTTGGGTCCCTTCCAACCCCTAACATCCTGTGATCCTGTGATGTGAGTGATATCACCTATATACCATATGTTTAAAGAAATAATAAAACCCTCTGCTGATTTTCTTCTTGGTGTTTGCTACAAGTACTAGGGGAAATGGCATCCAAGAGAGAAGTCAGATTTTGTGGGACTTCTTAAGCAAAAATTCAGAATGACTCATTCATTTACTTACTTTTTTTGAGTAGAAAGTTGTTTTTTGTAAACTTTTTCAACATACAGGTCTTCAGCACAGCTATGACCAAGCAGCTGATGACTGAGCTGTGCTCTGTGCCTCATGGAATGTAGGGTGGAATTCTTTTTTAAGTATTTATGGGAACCAGAGGCTGAGATTCTGTTTTTGGAGAGCTACAAAGGTTAGCTAAACCCTCATCCCAAAACACCAAGGCCCACGCATTATTAGATCATTAAAAATAAAGTCATCAAACTAACCTTTTAGAGCGGGGACAGAATGTGTAAGTCATGCCACAGTTGTGGAGGGACAGACTTCTGTGTGGCTGGGTGTCCTGGGGAAAACAGATAACTTTGCAAAGTGTCGTCCTTCAATTAGACTTTCCAGTTTCAACATGCTGCATTTTTCTTGATTAGAGCTTACTGTGTGGAGTTTTATCACATTTTAGTGAGCAGCCAGTATGAGGAAGAGGGCTTAGCCTTCAGGGCAACAACAACAACAAAAAAGCACACTGCTCTGCATTTTGTGGGGTGAGACCAGTGCTAATACCTTTCCATCTGCCAGAAGCACAGCTCTGCTATGCTCTCCTCCATCACCTAACACCAGTATACTCTTTAAGCTTCTCAGAAAACTGCTTGCTGTAATACACTGAGATGCATCGATGCTGACTGGCTAACTCACCTTGCACTACATCACCTTCCAGGATCACCATAGCGATTGTTCCTCTTTTGCTGAAGTGCAGAACTAGGGATGGTGTGGTTTGGAACAGGACCAAATACAGAAGTTGAAAAAAGAAAATAAGTTTGGTAAGAAAGATGTGAGCACAGATAAAGGGAAGTAAAATAAAAGAAAAAGAAGAAAAAAATTGCCTCTTGGAAGTTTTGCTGCTTGATCATGTGGAAACATCCACAGAATTCTGCCTGATTCGTGGAGCCTTAGAAATGAACCATGGTGTGGAGAATGTCATCAGGAGAAGCCACATCTAGGTAAAGATGCATTCATCCCCAATCCTTATGATGAGATTTACACCAATCATGGAAATCATACAGGGACTCAGCTGTTACACTAAGTGAAATACCAGCTGTAAAATGCTTTTCTGACAGCCAGAGTATCTGAAGTGACATAGAATGCAGTAGAAAATCAGAACATAACACCAGAAAGTGTAAATCATAAGAAAGCTTTTGACATCCTTGTGCATTTGTATGTATAATGTGCTTATCTCCTATTATTATTTTTTCCCTTTCCTTGATCAAATGTATTGCTACTGCAGCCTGCTTCCTCTGTTTTCTGGAGAAAGTTCTCTATACTTGCAAATAAAAGAAAGAACAAAGAGTTTGAATGTGAAGACACAGAAATTCTCACTGGGAAGATGCTGGGCAGCTATTAGAGACGTGCTACTTCAGCATCCCATATGCACTGCTTCTCAGAATAACAGGAAGAGGCTTGGTTTAGAATTAAATGAAAATGCTTTCACAGGAAAAGGTTGGATGTTCAGAGGAAGTTCTTCACTGAGCAGGTGATCAGGCACTGGAACAGGCTGCCCATGGAGGTGGTGGACGTGTTTAAAGGAAGAGTGGATGTGGTGCTTGAGGCTATGGTCTGGTGATTAAGGATGCTGGGATGAAGGTTGGACTGGATGATCCTGGTGATCCTTTCCAACTATAGTGATTCCTAGTGATGAGATGTTGTGCTGAGGGATTGGGTTTAGTCAAGGACTTGTCAGTGTGAAACTAATGGCTGGACTCCATGGTCTTGAAGGTCCTTTCTAATCTATGAAATACTGTGACTCTGTGATTCTGAGATTCTGTGAAAAGCGTGGCATTATAGCAGTGGAAATTTCATGTAGTTCTAAATGTGGAATAAAAAAATAGATAAACTGCATGAATATTTCTTATTTCCAGTCCATGGAACTGACATTTGTATTGTGTACCAGCTTGCTAGTTCAGATTTGTAAAGCCCTAGTAACCCAAACCCCATTACATCCCCATGCCTCCTCCTCATCCCCATGTAAAGCTAGCTCTGTGGTCCAGACACCAAGTTAGCCACCTGTGGATACAGGATGTTTGCAAAGCCTTCACCACACTGATCAGTCTCAGCCCTGATGCCAAAGCCTAAATGATCTCAGTGCCAGAGCCATGCCAGAGCCACACCATCACCACGGTCAAGGACAGGATCAGGTCAAAGCTGCCTGAGCAGGCCAGGCCTTGTCCCTTCCCACACTGTTCCTGCCTCACAGGTAAATGTCTTTGAATCCTTATTGGCTTTGGTCTTACAGGATCACAGGCTCACAGGATGTTAGGGGTTGGAAGGAACCCAAGATCATCCAGTCCAACTCCCTGCCAGAGCAGGACAATCCTAACACAGATCACAGAGGAACACATCCAGACAGGCCTTGAAAGTCTCTATAGAAGGAGACTTCACAACCTCTCTGGGGAGCCTGTTCCAGTGCTCTGTGACCCTTACAGTAAAGAAGTTTCCCCTTGTGTTGAGGCAGAACCTCTTGTGCTGCAACTTACACCCATTGCTCCTTGTCCCTGTCTCCAGGGCTATTACTCTGGCACCTTTTACAGAGACGGCTTTTAAGAACTTAGAAAGTAGAAAGCAATCAGGCATAGAGAAATCATTCTCTACCCTTTGACATAATCCTTCTGTGATTCTGTGATTCTGAGAGGCCCTCAGTGACTATCCAAGGAAAAGACAGAAAAGATTGTGTGTGCCAGATGAAAAAAAAACAACTCATGACTATCCAACAAAAGCCTCATCTGCATGGGTGAAATAATGGAAATATGAGTGAGAAGGTGGAGAGGACTCTACAACTAAGGGAGAGCAGGAATGGCTTCTCAATAGGCCCTATGGTGCTGCAGGTCTGCAGCAGATGCCCTCAAACACTTTTCAAGTGCTTCTGAGGGTAAAGACAGAGGAGCAAGCACTTCTGATGGGAAAGTGGAAATACCAGCATGCTGTGGTCTGTAAAAATTACTGTGCTTGACCTAGCCAAAATCCAATTTGCAATGGGTAGCTGTGGTTTTTAGTGCATTGAGAGTCATCTTTTCTTACCAAGCTCTCTTCAGAATGAGGAAGAAGTTAAGAACCATAGTGCAATAAGCTCAGTAAAACCTTCAAGAAAAAAAAGAATGCCATAGTTTGGGGAAAACGTCTGATTCTCTTTGTGTTTATGATTTTTGTTGGCTGGTTTTGCCCAGCTGGTAAGTACAGGCACATTCTCATAGATATTGTGGCAGTAGTGGAAGAGCTGACTCTACCTCTCTGCTTTAGTGACTACCTTTCTGCTTGTAATCAGTTCTTTCCCTTTTGGATTTATTCAATATTTCAGAGGCTGCAATTTTCATGGACTTCACAGCCTTACCAAAAGCCACTGGTTGCATCTCATGCCACTAGTTGTTGAGGGTTTTTTTCTGTTGTTTGGTTGTTTTTTTTTACTGACTACTAAACTAAAAGAGTCATAAACTTTGGAGAACGTTGATAAGTGCCAAAGAGTCTTCAAAACTCTTTAAAAATCCTGTATTGTAATGTTGAGAACTCATTTGGGCATGTGTTGCTTTACCACTTCAGTGAAAAGATAATATGATTTTTTTTGTTGTTTTAAAGTGAAGCAAAGAGCAGCAAGTTTTATGGGGTTCGACAAGCTGGTCTTTGTTGCTAGCATCCCCCCTTAGGGTGAGTTCTTGGTAAGCTGCAGGCTCTGCGTGTCTCTGAGGCAGACCAAGGTACAGTGCAAAGAGGGTGGCATTGAGACAAATTTATAGCAAGAACTGAAAACAATTGAATAAGAACCTGTCTGCTTAGATGAACAATTGAGTAAGGACCTGTCTGCTTAGATGAACAATTGAATAAGGACCTGTCTGCTTAGATGAACAATTGAATAAGGACCTGTCTGCTTAGCTAAACAACCTGCAGTGACTTTCTCAGTGTAGGGCTGACATTTGATGAGAAGTTCATTTCTCAGAGCTGAAGAAATCCTTTCTTTCTCATTGTGGTTTTAAAACTCTGACAGGCTCCATAAACATCAATCCATAAGGTGTTTAAAACGTTGTGCCTCAGCAAAGATTTGTTCAGGTTCTGTGGTTTGTGTTTATTTCTACGGAGTGACTGTGGCATGAGAAGAAAGATTCTTGCTTTTGAAGTGTAAACACTGGCTGACTTGAGAGACATAGATTGGAATTACACTAAATATTTAGTAAATGCTTGGTTTCCACAGGGAGAACAAAGTATTTTGCACTGGAAGAAATTCAGAAATAAAAAGTAGGGAGAGAAAAATCCAGTAGTTTCATAACTATTTTTCTAAGAAAGAATGTGAAACACTATCTGTAACTGGCACCTTGCAACCCTTAGGTCATTTGGCCTTTCCTAAGCTTACCACAAAAGTTGATCAGAAATTCTTCAGGGAAGTAGGTTCTGCATGTTTGTGTCAGAACAGCAGCCACTTTTTAGAGGCTATACACTTCACAGGGCCACATGACTTGCAATAAGACCCTTGCTGGGAAAGAATTTCTTAGGACTCAACAAGTGTTTCTGCTAAAAAGCAGGCAGAGCTCTGCTCCTGAGGCTAGCCAAAAGGCTCCTGTTTCAGCTGGCCAGAGGTACAGGAGCCTCCTCTTCAAGATCCTGTGTTGCCTGACTGCCTCCCAGATTTCCCAGCTCCCATCGTAACCACCAGTTCATCAGACTGTCCTGGAGAAGCTCTGACAGGTGAGCACACAGTGATGAAGCAGTCTTTCAGCTGCCAGCAGGCCCAAGGCTAGGGAAATGTTTTTCTAGCAGACAGACTCAGATCTGATGGAGCTGCTTTGATCAGAGAAGAGACTTTTGGCTCCTGCATGCCAGTCCCAAGCAGCTGACTAACACAGAATCATAGAATCGACCAAGTTGGACCTCCAAGATCATCCATTCCAACCTATCACTCAGCCCTGGCCAATCAACCAGACCATGGCACTAAGTGCCTCAGCCAGGCTTTTCTTCAACACCTCCAGGGACGGTGACTCCACCACCTCCCTGGGCAGCCCATTCCAATGGCAATCACTCTCTCTGCCAACAACTTCCTCCTAACATCCAGCCTAGACCTCCCCCGGCACAACTTGAGACTGTGTCCCCTTGTTCTGTTGCTGCTTGCCTGGCAGAAGAGACCAACCCCACCTGGCTATAACCACCCTTCAGGTAGTTGTAGACAGCAGTGAGGTCCCCCATGAGCCTCTTCTTCTGCAGGCTAAACACCCCCAGCTCCCTCAGCCTCTCCTCACAGGGTTGTATTCCAGGTCTATCACCACCTTCGTTGCCCTTCTCTGGACACATTCCAGCACCTCAACATCTCTCCTGAATTGAGGAGCCCAGAACTGAGTCCCTCTTCTTGGAAGCAGCTTTTGCTGGTATTCTGTCTCAGGATAAGAAAAACAAAACAAACAAACAAACGAAAAAAACCAACCAAACCCCCCAAACCAACCATAAAAGCCTAGCAGCACTGTTGGCAAAAACTGCTTGGGTTGCCAGGATGTATTATTTCATGCTTGGAGCCAGTGAAGTGCCAGGAGTTGCACCACCCCTGGGGGGTTTATTGATATAAAAATTCCAGCAGAGCTATACTTGTAAGCTCTCCCTAGCGTACACTAAGCCTGTGAAGAAGTATTTGAGAACATTTGGCATTAAGAGGTTTTTTTCTTTTACAGAAATATGGGATAAACTTTAGAAATAAGTTAGGCTAACAAACTTAGTGCCTAAACAAATATTATAGGGTGCTTTGTTAGTCTGGGACTGACATTGGAGTTAGGGAAGAAAAACAAACGACAGTGTTACTTTTCTTTGAGATTTGTCTGTGCCTGTTAGCTGCAACTAGAATCTAAATGTCATCTCAAAGAAAACCCAAACCATGTGCTGTCCTTAATTCCTGTAAATCATACTGACTTGAGTTGCATTCCTCTGCTGTAACTGAGAGCAGAATTTGGCCAGAAAGTATTAAATACTGCTCTTTTGCCCACAGGTTTTACATATTTTATGTGGAGATGTCTAAGTATCAGATAGCTGATCATCTACCATCTTGGCAGTCAGCACAGATCACCAAATCCAGTGCAGGATCAGAGGGAAGATGTGCAGAGATTGGCANAATGAGGTCTGCCCTGAGCCTCCTCTTCTGCAGGCTGCACACCCCCAGCTCCCTCAGCCTCTCCTCACAGGGCTGTGTTCCAGGCCCCTCACCAGCTTCATTGCCCTTCTCTGGACATGTTCCAGTATCTCAACATATCTGTTATTTGAAGAGAGTAAAAGAGGGTAGGTCTGCCTTTCCAGGTGTCCTTACAAGTGTGGACTATACAGATGTCCCCTGGCAGCATGAGGAGTTTGCCTTCATCAGTGTGCCTGAAAACCTATGTTTGCCCTATGGTTCAGTTACATGAGTGCCAAATCCACACCATTAGGATGGCTTCTGAGAGCAAACTCATGCTTATATCCAGGACAATGGCAAGGGATACCAGCTGTTGTTTGTGCCCCAGCTCTTACAAAACTTTTCCCATTTCCTAGAATCAACCAAGTTGGAAGAGACCTCCAAGCTCATCCAGTCCAACCTAGCACTCAGCCTTGTCCAATCAACTGGACCATGGCACCAAGTGCCTCATCCTGTCTTCCTCCTACACAGCTCTGAGCTATTGCTTCTTCTCAACTCTGCCTTCCATTGGTTAGGAGGTAGGACCTGACTTTTCTCTCTAAGATGCCACACTGCTGCAGGTGCCATTACAAATATTAGCTCATTTTCAGAAACCCAGAGAGTTAAGGAATCTGAGGTAGGATTGAGCACTGCTTTGTAAACACTGTGGAAGGTACATCGAATTTGGCACTGGGCTTAGTCATCCCAACTGGCAGGAGAGCAGAAAGCCCTTTTCTGTTTCAAAGACGAAATCTGTACATCTGCCAGCTCTCTGTAATTACAAGCCCAAGAGAGTGTCTAGTCCAGTGTAACTAGAGAGCTATAGGCTTGGCATTTTATGTATCAATTACAACTTAGTGCTACATCATCAGGCCATGATGGGAATTTCCTTTGTGGGGAGACCTCTTTATTAATAAAAATACAAATCACATTCACTCTCCAACATCGATCTCAGATGGCTAATTTCTTTTGTGTCTCCCAATACAGAGATCCAGTTGAATGCTCCAGGGGAGTATCCTTCTCTTTTGCCCGTCTCTTTCCTTCTGTTTAATTCTGTATCGTGTGCACAGTCATCCTTTTTAATCCATGCAGCTAATTTCCACTACAAAGCAATAAAGACAATTTCTGAAGAGTCTCTTAAGGTTGCTATAGATTGAACCAAGATTCAGGCTTTTGGGGTTTTCCAGGCCTGTGCACAACTACCAGAACCTCAAATTCACACCCACATCGTGTAGCAATGAGCCATCATGGGCCTCCTGACTCCTCACTAGCTGGAGTCAGGAGCCATGTCACTGGCTGAAGGCTGAACCTAAGTCAAACCGGCTGAGAAGATGACAAACACTCAGATGAACAGCTGCTGCTGAGTGCTGTCCTGTCTGCACCATAAAGCAGATGGCAAATAAAACAACTTTAGACTGGATTGTCACTGACATGAGCATATTGTTTTTTCTCTGAAAATTGATTCAACAGGTATTGTGGGAGAACTCTGACCTTCATGGGCCCTTAAGAAAGAGTCCTCAGAGACTCAGAAGCTCATATAATGCAGGTAGTTACTGCCCTTCATGCGTTCAACTTTCTCCATCCCTGCCACTACCAGGTACGGGTCCACAAGAGAAGTCTTTTCCTGCCTGTGACTGAAATGTTATTATAGGACATTAAGAGACAGGCAGATTATAAATCATAGAATTGTAGAACCAAACAGGTTAGAAGAGACCTCCAGGATCATCCAGTCCAACCTAGCACCCAGCCCTAGACAATCAACCAGACCATGGCACTAAGTGCCTCAGCCAGGCTTTTCCTGAACCCCCCCAGGGACGGTGACTCCACCACCTCCCTGGGCAGCCCATTCCAATGCCAATCACTCTCTCTGGGAAGAACTTCCTCCTAACATCCAGCCTGTATCTCCCCCCGGGAGAAATAGGGTTTGTGTTCCAGGCCTTTCACCAGCTGTGTCAAATGTGAATATTGTTTTCCTTGCTTACAAACAATTTTTCTTTCTATGAATCAGAATTAGGTGGGATATCCCCAGCCTTTCAAGTGTCAGCCTAGGTGGCTTTCAAGTCTGAGGAGTCTTTTGAGCCTGAGGTCCACAGCTGATTTTGAACAGCTGAAAATTGGAAGGAAAGTGCAGCTGAAGTTTTATTTGGCTTCCTTTTTGAAACAATCACAGATAGGTTCAAAAACATAGGCAATTGTTTTACTTCTTTCAACTATTTAGAGAAGGCAAACTTTACTTCCATTGTTCAATCATAGCTTTGCAGTCTAGCCATGAAATTATGCATCTGTCCCTGGGGAAAAAAAAGCTTAAGAAATCTTATATTAAAATCCGAGATCAAATCAGGAAATAGAGTTGTGAGCTTTTATATAACTTTCTTTGGAGCATGCATTGCAAATCAAGGTAATCTGTGGCCTTGGTGAGGTTGTGTTAGGATATAGTTATATGTGAAAACAGTAACATATGGCTTAAGACAACTAACCTTTGAGCCCCAACTCCCAAAACTTCTGAGCCAAAACAACATCACAAATAATAAACTTACTATAAAGACGAGGACATTTTAAAAAGAGGGACTATAAACACTGAGTATGAAATAAGCTTTCTCTTAGGAAAAGTTAATCAACACTAGTTTCATCATTGTAATAACTANATTTTGTGAGTAAATCCTTAAAAGCCTCTTTCAATTCATTAATTGCCTTCTGTCATAAGCAGAGAGGAGCTTCCTGTGTCCTCTAGTGGATAAGCAGTATAATTAACTGCAAGAATCTTCTCTTCCAGTATAATATTGTCATTTGCCACTTTAAGAAATAAGTGTTCAAGTTTTCCCTGTGCCCTGTGTGTATAAATTTCCAAACTGTGCATGTTTGAGCCTTGTGAATAAGTTTTCTGGTGAGTTTTAATGCTGATAAACAGTTTTCACAGTTAGTAGCAATCATCACCTGGATATCAAAATTAATACAGACTATTGATTTTGCATAGTCTGTCACAATCACTGATGA
Organism: Tricholaema leucomelas; assembly: GCA_013400475.1. Lineage (NCBI taxonomy): Eukaryota > Metazoa > Chordata > Aves > Piciformes > Lybiidae > Tricholaema lacrymosa > Tricholaema leucomelas. Next base: position 1,359 of record WAAF01020794.1, on the reverse strand, counting down.
TAAACCTCCACAAAGCTTCTGTAGGTAAGAGCTGGCAAAAATAACAATTAGTCTCAGAAGCATAAGCATATATTTTGTATAAAATAGATCTCATTGTCAGTGATGAACCTAATAAACACGGCTATTGTGAAATTGTTTCTTTGCTTGTTTCAAGCCAAGAGTGACCCAGGAAATTTCAGTGGAGCTAAAAATTCCCAGCAGAATGTTTGATTAGCTTAAAAAGCCTCTTCAAGATTAGATCAAGGTATTTCAAGTAGTTCGGCTGTGTTCTCTAAATTGTTTCTTTAATCCAGTTAAACCTCCACTTAATGAAAGCCATCTGCAAATCATATCATTGATCCTCACATCATTCTTACTGCTCCTTGGAAAATCTTTCTTTCAGCAATTTATATCAATCAGAGGATCACAGGACGTTAGGGGTTGGAAGGGACCCAAGGATATCGAGTCCAACCCCCTGCCACAGCAGTTAGCCACCTGTGGATACAGGATGTTTGCAAAGCCTTCACCACACTGATCAGTCTCAGCCCTGATGCCAAAGCCTAAATGATCTCAGTGCCAGAGCCATGCCAGAGCCACACCATCACCACGGTCAAGGACAGGATCAGGTCAAAGCTGCCTGAGCAGGCCAGGCCTTGTCCCTTCCCACACTGTTCCTGCCTCACAGGTAAATGTCTTTGAATCCTTATTGGCTTTGGTCTTACAGCATCACAGGATCACAGGATGTTAGGGGTTGGAAGGAACCCAAGATCATCCAGTCCAACCCCCTGCCAGAGCAGGACAATCCTAACACAGATCACAGAGGAACACATCCAGACAGGCCTTATAGAATACAGTTCATAGAATCATTTAGGTTGGAAAAGCCCTTGAAGATCATCAAATCCAAGCATTAACTCTACTTTACCAAGTCCACCACTAAGCCATAACCCCAAACACCCCATCTACACAACTTTTAAACACCCCCAGAGACGTCAGATTGATTAAAAAGAGCCAAATCTGAAATACCACAAAAATCTGGAAATGCAAATCAGGCCCTTTATAAAAGGGGGCATTTGAGTTTCCCTCAAGAGAACCACAACCACTTTAATATCTGCTAATTTTCTCATTCTGCAAAGTCAAAGAGGCTGTAAACTTGGGAGGAGTAACAGACCACTGATGCATTGCTACCACAGCTTTGCTTTGTGAAAGTGCTACTCTGAGTTGAGCAACAAAGCAAAACCTTAACTTTATACTTCAACTTGAATAAACTTACGTAACAATTTCTGTGTAACAGATGAAAACTTTAGTAACTGGCCTGTATCTTACATGCTACTAGCCACAGAAACAGAACTGCCTTCAAAGTCTCCAGAGAGGGAGACCCCA
>WAAF01020793.1:0-24424 GCA_013400475.1 Tricholaema leucomelas | reverse complement strand
ATTTGTCTCCTCCTGAGCTGGAATTGCCTTGTTTGCATCTGTTCCTGATGGCAGAAACATGCACCCATTCAGATGATGAAAGGATGGATAGTATCCTTTGCCAGACTGGATATGGACGTTTCAAGTTCCTCCTTCAGTTCTTTCATGCTATCTTTAATACCATTCTTTATCTTCTTTATCTCTGTAGTCACAGTTTTTATGGCAGAGACTAGGGCAGAATGTGACAAGCTGTCGTCTATCTGCCTCAGTTGATCAGTGAACTCACCAACAGTAAGAGGCCTTCCATTATCACTTCTCGATAGAATCCTGCTGACCAAGATGTTAGCATAGGATGAAGGCGCAAGTTTAATAATGTCCTTTGTGAGACCTGCTCCTAAGGGAATGGCATCAAGCTCATGTATGCCATGATCTCCATAAAGCACTTCCTCCACAGCAAACTCCTTCAGAAGCTTAATTCCCTGCTCAATGGTGCTCCACTTCTTGGCTGCCCATGGCAGATCATCTTGGGAAGGATATCTCATAGCCACAGACAACAGGAGGCGTGTCCACAAGCTAACCTTAACGAGAGGACTTGCTAGGTATTTGCCCACTTCACTCTGTGAGTGGCCCTAACTGCTTTGCAGACTTATCTTGTACCTGTAGGGCATTTGCACCAGTAGTACAGCATCTCACCAGCCAGATTAGGATTGGTTCTCCTGATTTCCTTGCGTACTCTTTTCTAACTTCCCTGATCTCTTTGAGGGGATCACTGGAATCCTAGATGTCATCCTCCTCCTCTTCTTCTGGTTGTCCTTGGCCTAGAAACAGAACTTTCCTAAGAGCACTCTAAATATCCTCAGAGCCATTCTTGGCAGCCAATCTCACAAAGCTCCTCCCATCACTGTATTGCAATTTGAGTATATTGGCTAAGTCTCTAAGGCTGTATTTCTCCTCTTCTGTATCAGAGGTCCCCTCTCCTAAATCCTCTCTTGAATTACTCTTTGTCAAATGTTTTGTCTTAGCCTGTGCCTTTGCAGGAGCCAGAAAGGTGGTAGAACTGCCTTCTAGCAGGTCTGAAAGAGGGTCTGACCTGATTCCTGTGAGTTTAAATGTAGTTTTGGGTTAGAAACTGCTCCCTGAGGATTTGAGCAAGGTGAAGAAACAGCCAAGACTTGAACAGCTGGATCTGTTCTTTGGCTGCCTGCCATGTTATTGTCAATAACTGAGACTTTGGCAGTTGTCCCAGAACCTGTAGAAAGAGGTGCAGCATGGTGGCCCTCTCTCGCTCTTCCCCCAAAAAGACGTTGTTTTCACTGTCTGCAGGCCTTATCTCTAACTCTACGAGGAAACTTGTCTCTTTGTCTGTTTTCTTAAAGGAGCCACATTTGAATTTCTCATGCACAAAGCTAGAATTAGTGCCAAACCCAGAATTACTAGGGCTAACATCACACATGATAAATATACCACTGTATTACATGTGTAAAACTCACCACAGGGATTTGGAAGTTTGGTTTTGCCCAAAATTACCCTCATCAGGGATGTTGAATATATTCCAGCAGTTGTATTATTTCCTGACTTAGTAAAAGTAGAGTTGACAATAGTTTCAGTAATATTAAAGTTGACCCACCTCAGAAGATACTCTCTGAAATCCAAAACATTCCTTTAATCTTCCTCCACATTAAATCAAACAAGGGGAAACCAATTTTGGCTGTCAGCCAATGATAAAAAATAACAGATAAAAAATACTGCTGATTAACCAGATAAGCTTCATCTTAACTTCCAGACTTAATTAGCAATCAATCAAATTGAATTAGCTCTACTTGGAAGCACCAAAATAATATGTGAAGGTTTGGGTGTTACCTGCCCCACACTGTTATGAAATCACCCAGACTAGACCCAGGGGGAAGTTAAGGAAATGAAGCTATATTTACAGCTTAGCACAATATACAAGCAGATATTTACAATATATAAAGCTATATATAGAGATATACAAGTTAAAGGTAACAAAGAAACACAACGGCCCTCCCAGAAACCAAAGTCCCCAAGAGGGGCTCCCAACCACCCTTCCACCTCCTTTCCACTCCTCTACCTTATGCCATACTTTGCCTTACACTCAAGCTTATCTATGTTTATATTGTTGCTTTTATACATCTCAGCAAGTCTATGAATGGACATCACCACTGTTTCCTTTACACAGGCTATAATCTAATTTCTCTCACATTTGTTAAATCTCATCCCATTGGCTTCTGCCCACCCATCCAGCCTGTCAAGGTCCCTCTGCAGGGCTCTTCTACCCTCCAACAGGTCCACACCGGATACTAGCTTGGTGTCATCTGCAAACTTACTGATGCTGCACTCAATCCCCTTGTCCAGATCATCAATAAAGACGTTGACCAGGACTGGGCCCAGTACTGATCCTTGGGGAACACCACTAGTGACTGGCTGCCAACTGGATGTGGCACCATTCACCATCACTGTGGGCCCGGCCTTCCAGCCAGTTCTTGACCCACATCAGAGTGAATCTGTCCAAGCCATGAGCTGCCAGCTTGGCTAGGAGCTTGTTGTGGCAGACGGTGTCAAAGGCTTTGCTGAAGTCCAGGTAGACTACATCCACAGCCTGCCCTACATTCATCAGGTGGGTAACTTAATCATAAAAGGAGATCAGGTTGTCCAGGCAGGACCTGCCCTTCCTAAACTCATGCCGGTTGCTCCAGGTCCCTTGGCCATCCTGTAGGTGCTTGGTGATGGCACTCAAGATGACCTGTTCCATGACCTTGCCTGGCACTGAGGTCAGGCTGCCAGGTCTGCAATTTCCCAGTTCCTCCTTTCAGCCCTTCTTGTGGACAGGCATCACATTGGCCAGCTTCCAGTCTTCAGGGACCTCTCCAGTGAGCCAGAATTGTTGATAAATGATGGAGAGCAGCCTGGCCAGCTCATCTGCCAGCATTCTCAGCACCCTAGGATGGATCCCACCATGTCCCACGGACTTATGAGGATCCAAGTGGCTCAGCAGGTCCCTTACTTCTCTTTCCTGGATTACAAGGGGACTATACTGGTCTCTGACTCCATCTGCCAGTTCAGGAGGAAAGTTGTCCTGCAGGCGACCTGTCCTACTATTGAAGACTGAGGCAAAGAAGGTGTTAAGTACCTCTGCCTTTTCCCTATCTTTTGTTACTATATTCCTCTCTGCATCTAATATGGATGTGGAGGAGAATATAAGGGAATATAAGGGAATAAGGATACCATCAGCCTTCTTGGCTACCAGGGCACATAGCTATCTCATGTACAACTTAGTAAGTATGACTCCCAGGTCCTTCTCTACGGAATACTCTCCAGCAACTCAATCCCTAACCTGCACTCATGCATGGTGTTATTATTTCTCAGATGCAGAACTCTACATTAGGATCCTCTTTGCCCAGCTGTCCAAGTCTTGCTGAATGGCAGCACAGCCTTCTTGTTTGTCAGCCACTCCTCCCGGTTTTGCATCCTCATCAAAATTGCTGAGGGGACACTTCATATTGTCATCTAGGTTATCGACAAGTATGTTGAACGAGACTGGACCTGGCCCTGACATCTGAGGAACACCAGTAGTTACAGGTCTCCAGCTGGATTCTGTGCCATTGATTATGACTGGTACGCTGTGCTTCAGGGAAATTGCTCTTATGACTGTTTAAAATGTCTCTCAGCTGGTTTGCAGTACTATAAACCACTGTTGCAGGGCTGAGGTTTGCACATGAGAAATGGAAGCCAGAGCAGACATTCCTTGCTAATCCTCTATACTGCTATGCAGTGGATATAGCACTTCACTGGACAACAACCTAGGCCAAATGTGGTAACAAAATGTCCCACCAGACAGCGGCAGGAAAGTGTCACTTTCTCCTGAAAATCTGCAGCTGAATCATGTATAAGTTCTTACACTCCTTCCTGCATATGGGCACTCATGAGTAGGAAACACACGACAGATTCTAGTTGCATCTTCATTTTCATACCAGACAGTAACTGCTATGTATCACCTTTCTCCAATATACACCGAGTGTGTGCTACATCTCATGGGGTCTCAGTAGGTCTCAGTACACATAAATCTAAACATCTCAGTGTACATTTGTGAGGCAGCAAGGCCTGGTCAGAACTACAGAGGGTTTTTTTTGATGTGACGCTAATTAACTTGTTATAGGTGCTGCTGAATACCACATTATATTTTTCCCCCTTACGCTTTCTTTTTAAGTAAATTCCTTTAATGAAGTGCTGAAGTGCTACCTTTTCATTATATTCTGAACCACAAGAACCACAAGTGACTCAGCATACTTCACTCATTGAGGTGGGAAGTACCTAATTAGGACGCCAATGCTCTTTCATGTTGTTTCTTTATAATAGAAGTAGTACTTCCAGTTGTGTTGGAGAGGTACAACTAGAGGTGTTAGATGAAGAAAAATTCTCCTTAGAGAAGAATTACTGTTAGCTGTTACCTTTTGAACTGTCTCATCAAATAGTGAGGTCTCTGCTACTTTTCAAAGAGTATCCATACAACTACATTCAGAGTTTCTGCACCTCACAAATTGGTGAACTTAGTCGGCATGTGCATCCACACAGCACAAGTAGTAAGCTGGAGTCTTTTGACACTAAATACCCTAGAATCAGCTGCCATGGGGATTCTGGGTGTTGACAAGAACATGGATGACAGGCTGAAGAGTTCATTTAACCCTGATAGTAATGAGCTCGTTTGAAAAAAGCTCCTTGGTATTAATTATCATTTAGTTCTGATTGATTCATCAAATTATGTGATGCTAATATTTCTAAACAGAATGTGAATTCCTGAGCTCAAGAAGCTGCATAGTTTGCAAATCTGGTAAAAACAGAACTGCCATGATACTGTGTCAATTAATTCCAGACTGACTTTTCTTCCTTCACTCCCTGTATACATGCACATGTACATGTGTGAACATGTAATTACTGTGTACCTGTGTATGGAATGCCTGTATCATACTTAATAAAGACAGTACTGCAATCTATATTTATGTATACACATTACGCTAAAGTAATAAGAATTTTCCTTACCTATTTCAGTCATGGATATTCCAGGAGCTAATTGCCCATTGTTGAAAGAGCTATAGGTAAACAAGTTTGGTACAGAGGTGAGGTCATAGATAGGTTCCTGCTTTATCTGTTTGATTCCAGTCATGTCTAACCCAGATTGGTCTGGGGAAGGCTGGGCAGAATCCACATTATAATAACCTTCAGACTTCGGCAGGTCGATGACATGCCCATTTGAGTAGGTACTGCCAGTGTCATTATTCAGGTTGCTCAAGCCGTTGCTGATGCTATTGCTGTAAACCCTGGCGAGGGCTTCTGCCTCGCCACTCTGTTGCTGCCGTTGCTCCTGCAGTCGCTGCTGGTGTTTCTGCACTTCAGCGTACAAGCTATCCCTCTGCTTTTTGGACATTCTTCCAAACTTCACAGCTGAAAAGCAAAGCACAGTGCAAACTGTTGTTGTCTTTCAGTGATTCTCCTCAACAACAGCACTCTTGATATTTAATTCCAGCACTATTTCTACTATGGAAACTAGTTTTTCATTTTTTGTGGAAATGTGAGTGGATGCAAATCTCTACACCACACATCACAAAGGAAAAAGTACTGTATGCTTGGTTTAAAGGGTGATGACAGTGACTTTTACTTTACATGAAAACCTTATTCATGCAACTCATTTCCCACTACGAATGTTAAAAAGACGACACATCCTTCTAAATCTCAATTTTCACTGAACAACAGAGCTGTATGAAATGTATGGTCTGTAGATTCATATCCCATATGATTTACTAACTTTCCACAAACCTTTAGCAGTGCATTAACAGGATTAGTACTGTGTATGAAAACAAGCCCTAAAGCCTTATTATCAAATATTTTCAACAGGATGTTTTCTTCACACTTAAAAAAAAAATAATCTTGTAGGTTTGAGGTTAGAACCTAAAGAAAAAACACAGATTTGGAGATAAACAGCACAAATGAAAGTAATTTTTTCCACAGAGGAAAGTCTTAGGGATTTACACAATTAATTTACATAATCTCCACCCATAAATCCATGCATTCCTTCTGATGAGAAAGGGAGGAAAACATCAGAGTGCATAACACCCTCCCCAGGAACAGGGTGCATTACACTGAGATTGAAATTTAAAAAAATGATAGGCTGGTTGCTGTGCAACTACAAGTAAATCCACATCCAGGTCATAGCTGATTACCTTCTCCCCACTCCCATCTCTCCATAAATATTGGGCTAGCTGTTGCGATCTCAGAGCACAGGTAGCTGTTAATTATGCTTGAAAACAAATGAGAGATACATTCCCAAGAACTTATCAGATAAGAGGACACTGCTCTGGAAATGTTAATTTCTATTTGCTATGGAGTGTATTTTCCAAAACTGAGTATTTCCAGTCTGTCCCTAATTGGGATTAATTCAAGTCATAGTATTTATTAGCACAGGATGGGCTTGGCTCTCATTTTCACTACCCTACAGTTCAGTTATGGTCCTTGAGAAGATTCTGAATCTGCACATGTGGATGAACATGAAAAATCTTCAGAAAAAAGAACAGAAAATAAAGAGCATAGTATGAAAAGAAGTGCCAAAACACCACAAAGATGGCAGCTTCTTCAAACTATTTCCACTTTTTTTTCACTAAGAGGTTTTTTTCTTGTTGCCAACCTTAACTTACTTGCAGTCTTTCACAGAGGCTGAAAGCTACCTCACATGAACACAGCCTGCCCCTGGAATCAGTCTACGGTGCATGGCACACCCTTCCAGACAAAACACAATGATTTTGTTTGGAAAAATGCAACTCTGTATTTTCTTCAAATACAGAGCTTCAGTAATAAAAACAAACACCCACTGTTTAGTCTCATTATATATTCATTAACTGGATTCTCCAGCTGCTGTCAATTAGCATCCTGCCTCTGCATGATAAAAATGAATCTGTTACATGGCTGAGAGGTAAAAATTACATTCAGTTTCCCTGTTAAAAAAATCCATACAGCCGATTTTAAACTTGCAAAAGCTCTCAATATCATCAAGAATAAACACCCTTAAATAAACAATGAGAGAGGAAAGCAATGCTGTCAGAAGATTCACTCCCTTTGTCTGTATGCAGTGGTCCTTGAATTATAGGCTGGGAAGACAGGGCTGCCAGTCACATTAAAATGTCCTGGTGATACCTCAAATTATTGGAAAATACTACTTCTAGGAAGAAAGAACATGCTGTTAAAATACTGAAATGTTACTACTTTAATCTCGTCCAAGAAGACTTCGGATCTAAGGCATCAAGGAAGCTGAATGCTAAGACCAAAATGAGTTCACAGATTAAATGTTAGACTGTAAGGCCCCTCCCAGATTGAGGAGACTGGTGAACAAGTTGATTCAGTGAGATATGAGACACACTAAGGTAGGAAAAGACCTTTCATATTCCAAATTTTACACGAATGTATAAAATGTGGACCATCTAAAGAAGCAGTGCTTTAAGTAACTCAGACATTCAAGGATCGCATTGGGTTAAAAAGGACCCTCAAAGGTCACCTTGTCCAACTCCGTGCAGTGAGCAGGGACACCTCCAACTAGATCAGGCCACCCAGGGTCCCATCAAGTCTGAGATTCTCCCTCAATGACTCTTTGTTTCAAACAGTGTGTTTTACGTAAACTTTCTAAGAGTCTAAACTGCTTCAAAGCAATGGAAATTAATGTAATCTGCCTTCCAACATAGAACACTTTTTTTTTTTTCCCACTGCGTATGTGAGCTGTGGTGGCTGGAGAAGATCAGCTGTGGACAACCTTGCCCAAGTCTCCTGCTGCTCAGTGCTCTGGTGTGGTGCATGTTCTCAACCTACTGATCATGGCTTCCCACATCACAGTTTGGAAGGTGTACCAGAGCTCTACACAGACCTGTTATTTGATGTAAGGTGGACCTTTCCTTTGGCATAGTGTCTATCTTCAGCGATGAACTATGAAATGTTTTATCAGTAAACTCAGATGGGGGCAGAGGCAATAGACAGGTGAAAGAAATGTTTGGTTTCTTGTTTCAGAAATGTAAAATATTCAGTCAAGTGCTCTGAATAAAACAAACACCTAACATTATTAACATGTTAATGTCATCACAGCTGTCCATTTAATATCACAGACATCTAGAGATCTCAGGGAAAGGGATGCTTTCATACATCAAAGTTTAATGTCAAGAGAAATGTTAATGCTTTTTATTGGAGGTTATTTAAACTGGAATATAAATCCACCTCTCCAGAGGTGACCTTTCTGTGCATTTGGTCAGAACAATATATTTCACTTCTGACTCTTTCTGTTCTGAGCTAACATTGCTCTCCATTTTGTGATTTCCCCACTCTCCCCATGAAAATACCCTCCTTTGTTAACTGAATGGCATAAGTCTGACTCTCACGGTGTGTGTGTTACAAAGCAAGCAGCTTCTCCTCTCTCTTTTTTCCAGAAATCTGTAAGGAGTTTAAGTAAGCCAGCAGTGAGAAAGAGTTTCAAAGGTTTTAGGTGTGAAGCAGGATTCTGACTCCTTACCATCTCGAGACATTCCCAGGGCAAGACATTTTTGCAGTCGGCAGTGTTGGCAACGATTTCTGTTGGTTCTGTCAATTAGACAGTTTCTCTGCCTTGGGCAGGAGTAGGAGGCATTGTTCTGCTGACTCCTCCGAAAGAACCCCTAGGGGCAAAAGAGCAAGAGTATTACAACGTGGATATGTACACACATGCATACAGAGAACCATTTAAATGACTACTATAAACTCTTATTTAGTGCAATGCTACTTACGCTATGGCTTTGCACATGTGTCGGCCTTGTGTAATGAAATTAAAGAACATTAATAGCAATGAGAATTCTACTTCCCCCCCGCCCCCAAATGTAATTCTACTTTGTTAAAATGAAAAAAAAAAAGTTACAAAATGCATTCTGATTGCATAGTAACAACCATGCATCATTTAATGCTTGCCTGTAATAGAGGGAAAGTCTGTCAGCATTTGTAAACAGATGTCTTAAAAGTACTCGTTCTGACTATTTTCTTCCTTTTATTAAAGAAACCAGTAACAAACACCACTGGCTATGCATAGTAATAGAGATTGAAGATCGGTGTTCAATTTAACTTGGCAAATGTTGATCTGATCTGGAGGGACCATACATTTCAAAAGTGAAAAGTAATTCAAATTCAAGCATCACAAAAGAACTGGGATTTAATGACTGTATCAAGTAAAGCCAACACACAAAGGAGAAAGCAACACTTCTAGACACTGCCATGAGAAAGCAATGACATTTTCCATTTCAATGGAATATAACATTATCCATTTTATCTATGTAAAAATTTGTAGACATTCTATCTCCTAGAAGGTTTGTCTTGCCAATTGTGGGTTATCTGGCTAAGGAACGGCAGGCTAGAAGAATATTAACCCATACGTAAGGTCTAGCAAGCTCCCAGCTGCTACAAATGATATCAAGAGGTATCATGGTAGAACAGGAAATGGCAGAGGTGGCAAGAGGAATGAAACCAGGGGTAAGCTTAGAAAGAGAAAGCCAGAGTATTTTGTGACATTTGTTTCTTTTCTGTAAAATATAGGACATAAGGAACAGCAAGTCCAAAGAGAAGGAAACAGAGAAGAGATGTTCCTTGGGTTGGTGCTGTAGGGTTGTGTAGAGAACTGAATGATAGCTTAGCCACTGCAGGAAGCCATGGGTGGAAGATGGGAAAAAAGGCACCATTATTCAGTTGCTCTAGTCACCAGAAGTGATACTAAAATGGTTATGCCTTCCAGGGCTGGTTTGCAAAAAGGTGTGAATGGAGGCAGAAAGCCAGAGCTCACTTCACCGACAGGGCAAAACCAGTGCCAGATTCACAGAGTAACAGCAAGCAACAGAAGGAACAGTGCTCTGTGATTTAGAGAAACAACAGTGGGGAAGCAGCAAGGCCACAGTGTCACAAGGTTCAGTTTGCTTGCTACAGTTTGTCCCTAAATTCTTACTCAGGTCCTGGTGAACCCAATGAGGATGGAGTGAGGTGTCATTAAAAACAGGTGACAAGTATGATTTCCCACCAAGGTAACTGTCAGCACCACTTTCTAAGGTTGAGCATAACAAAATTAATTTAATCTAGTTTGTGCTGGTTTTATCACTGACTATTGTCTATCTAAAAAACAAATTAAATTTTATGATTGGAAAAATGTGATAGGGACTTACCTTGTCCCAGCTGACCAAAATGTCCCTGAAACTGGGGAGGTGACTTTAAGGCTAAATGGATGCCAATCACAGATATTTCTACTCTATTTGCTGAGTTGTACAGCTAATTTTGTTTTTGACATGCAAAAGATTTTTCTGGTTTAAAGGTTTGGATTTTAGCAGCTCCTATGTTGATATGGATTTGAAAGAACAAATCAAAGAATCACAGAATGTTAGGTGTTGGAAGGGAGAGGTCATCAAATCCAACCCCCCTGCAAAGCAGGATCACCTAGAGCAGGCTGTAAAGGAATGCATCCAGGTAGGTTTTGAAAGTCTCCAGAGTAGGAGTCTCCACAACCTCTCTGAGCAGCCTCTTCCAGTGCTCTGTCATTCTCAGATGACAGAAAGTAAAGAAGTTTCTCCTCGTGTTGAGGTGGAACCTCTTGTCTTCTAGCTTGTACCAATTGTCCCTTGTCCTGTCACTGTGCACTACCAAAAAAAGACTGGAACCTTCACCTTGATACCTACCCCTCAGATATTTATAGATAAAGTCTCCTCTCAGCTTTCTCAAGACTAAACAGCTCCAGGTCTCTTGCTCTTCATAGGAGAGATATTCAAGTCCCACAGTCATCCTTGTAGGTCTCCACTGGACTCTCTCAAGAAGATCCCTATTTCTTTTGAATTGAGGAGCCCAAAATTTGTCACAGTATTCCAGGTGTTGTCTCACCAGGGCAGAGTAGAGGTGGAGGAGAACTTCTGTAGATTTGCTGGAAACATTTTTCTTAATGCACATCAAGATGCTATTGGCCATCTTGGCCACAAGGGCACACTGCTGTCCTATGGAGAACTTGCTGTCCACTAGGACTCCAAGACCTTTCTCCACGGGGCTGCTTTCTGGCAAGATGATCCCTACTCTGCACTGGTGCTTGGTGTTATCCCTTCCCAGACGCAAGACACTGCACTTGTCCTTACTGAACTTCAGGAAGTTTGCCTTCACCTAACTCTCCAACCTGTCCAGATCTCTTTGTACGGAAGCACAGCCTGACAGCGTGTCAGCATCTCCCCCAGCCTCCAGCCTCCAGCGAACTTGCTGAGGGTACATTCAATCCCCTCATCCAGGTCATTGATGAAGATATTGAACAAAACTGGACCCAGTACTGGTCTTAGTTAAATTAATTAAATAATAAAATACATTAAATAATGCTGAAAAAAAAAAAAACACAAAACCACCTGATGTGGACTGTGCATTATCCTTAAGTGTTGTTTTAACCTATTAAGGTTCACCTCACCTCAGAAGTTTTTTTTCCCTTTTTTTGCCTCTCCTAAGGAGAAAAAATAAGGGTTACATAATAAAATTAATCTACAGCAGGTAATTTGTTTTTCTAATGAAACTTTGGTAATTTTTCTCCTCCATAAGATTTAAATGTTGTCACATAACACAGACAACCCTTTCATTTAATTTTTAGGTTATCTTTATATAATATTGGCTATGTTTACTGTGAATAATTTCATCTGGTGGAAGAAAGCTGCAGGTTATTACTGAGCATCTACAGACTAAGCCAGATTTCTCAATATTCCCAACACTAAGTTTTTCTGTATCTGGAATGAGTCACTTTATTCATTACAGATGGTCAAGGCACCAAAGGCCATACAAACTAAAATCTACAATATGACAAAAGAATGATAGAAATTACTTTGGTCTAGCAGCCGGGAGGCAAGAGAGATTATAAAGGCTTCTTGGCAAGAGGAGCCACAGTGCCAGAAGAAATGGAAACCTGTCTTCAGGCTTCATCCTTTCAGTGACGATAATGGGAGAGCCATCATTTTACTTCAGTTCAGTCCAGCAGTTTATTCAGTGTATGCAGGCATACACACAAACCAGCAATAATATTTATGATGTCCTTTAAACATATATAATATGTATTTGCAGTGGTATAGCTAATACAGGGACACAGAGTTAAAGGATTTCACATCTTGAAGTTTGTAGCACCTGGCAGCATCCTTGGATGCTATGTCCTGAAGTGCTGCAGCTATGTTGAGCCTGGCTCAAGATGCATGAATGTTTGTAGCATGGTTCTCATCTCCTTTCTCAGACACATGGTCTTGCTCTTAATTAATCCAGATTCCTAATGTATGCAGACAAAAGGAGCTTGAAATGGCCATGTACTAGTATGCAGGCTGAGCAAAGAGTTATTTAATTGCTTGGCAATAAAGAGCAGAGTTGCAGTGCCAGAGACAGCACTTTAGAAGAGAGCTCTGACAGACTGAGATGCCTCCCATCGGACCCAATGTGAAAATCAACATTATTTTCAACACCAGGCTCACACAACAAGATTAGACTAATTGATCTGATACTCCAAAACTGGCACAAAACCAATAGGGTTAAAACCACCGTAAAAAGAAGAGAAGCTCTTTATCTCTAGGTAGTGTACACACAGAACTGAGGAGTATCGTCTCCTGTTGAGGCACACACAAGGGCCAACGTTAACCCTTATCATACGTAGAGGACATTCTACCCCTAACTGCTCTGTGAGCACTGAGTAATGACACAAGCTGCTATTTTTCTGCTTAAAGAAATGTCTCCCTGTAGCACTTGTACCAATTTTGAAGTATCAGATTAATTAGTCTTATGTTTTTCCATGTGATCATTTTAAGAAGATGCTTATTTGTATTCAGTGTCACAGTTAAGACAGTGATACACTGTGAGTTGCGTTTACTACTCTTAATTTTTCTAAAAGACATCTGATTTTTGGTAATATATTGCTTCTCAATGTGTTAGCATTAAATATTTCTATTGGAATTGGGTGTACCAAAATTTTCCGATTTTTCAGATTTGCCACTTCAGTCTACCAACATGAACCCACTTTGGAATGTACCAGTTTGTATGTTTCTGCATAGAAGAAATCAGAGATACTGCAACTCTATCTTTGCAATTTCACCATTCCAGTCAAAGCTAAAGTATCAACATGTATGAAATCCCATGTTTGGTAGGGTTTCTTTGTTTGTTTTGGTTTTGTTTTTTTTTTTTGGTTTGTTTGTTTGCTTTTGTATGAGTAGCAATACAATTCTTTAGCTGATAAAATAACAGAGTACTTTTAAGCTGAAAACCTTTCTTCTCTTGGCTTGGGTTCTGATTATCCCTATTTGAACTAATGCCTGAGACAACATATTAATATGACTAAGCAGCATGGAAAGACTTTTACCCTCTCCATTTGTCTCTTTTCCCCCATTTTATTTTATATTCTCCAATTCCCAGCAATTACTTTGGGCTGGAAACTGTAAGGAAGAAGGCAAAGGATTATTTTACACTACTCATAATGTAAGGCATTTTTTTCCTTTCGGAGATTACAATTTGGCCTGCAGAGAATACAAAGCAGATAAAATGGGACCAAACTGACACCTGCAGGCTTTTAAGATGTTGAACAGAGATACTGCACCAGCTTTTCATGCTACATGGATTGTATAGGAAAAAAAAAGATAAGTTAATCTCTCAAGTAGATTTAAGGTAGAACAGGTGTGACTTACATTTGCTAGTCTCTGTATCACTGCTTATCCTTCAATTAATTCATGTTTCAAATGAGGAGGCAACTCTAAAGGCTATTTGATGAAAAGGAGAGCATCTAGTAAAATTGAGCATGAAATGTATCTACATCAGCAGTGGGCTTCAGAGCCTTTGGCACCACTTGCTTGAAAGTATGTAAGAGTGTATTACTGTACACAGGTGCCTCAGGCTAATGCAGATGCTGATGACTATGCTGTGTTAAAATGTCATACCTTGCAGCCTTCACAAGTGATGACTCCATAGTGTATTCCAGAGGATTTATCACCACAAATTTTGCATGGTATCACTTCAATTTGCGCTGAAAAAGAAAAAAAGACAAACATTTTGAGTACATAATTCCATCTATTTATCTATTTTTTTTTCTCTCTCAAATGAAGATCTTAAACAATAAAGCTAGACAGCAGAAAGCCAGTTTACCCACCCAATAATATAAAACTGTGTCTTGTACTGTGCATTTCTGAATGCTTTGTTTTGCCAAATTTTATTACGTAGCCTTTACCATAACCCATAAAACTTCAGTAATTTGTTACTTCATCATTAGCAATTTTTCCCTCAAATTCTCCTTTTTCATTTATTTGTTAACTTCATTCACATTATCGATAATCACGGTCACGAGAGGGCCCCACATAATTACCTAGATTATTCTCATTTAAACATTTCAAATACTCATGACTTTTCATTTTGGTGAGGCAGACTTGCATAGTGTATTTTGATGGTCTTCTTCAAAGCAGTACAAGTGATGAAGTTTTCATATTCTTCAGAATATAGTTTCAAGATAGACACACAATGATACTGATCGAACTGGCAGAGATGGGCTTGTAAAAGATTTCTTAACCTCTTCCCTTAAAGCTGTTTGTTTCAACCCTAAGACTGAGTTTAAGTAGCCAGTTGCTGTGTGCTGGAGAGACAGGCTTTATCTAAAAATATCTGAATATAAATGTGCTTTAGATGCTTTTTGTAAACATAATGGTAATTTAATTTGAAAAACATAGTTTGCTATCTTCCATATATCCTTCTTTGTCAACATAGCTGTTTGCTTCACTCAGTTAATTTGTATCCTGTGTGTATTTCCTTTGCTGGCACTGTAAGGGCACACATTCTGAAATACACAGAATTGTACCTTTATTGTAGTCAGATGCATTGAGGAGAAGTGGAAGACCTGTTTTCTTTCCCTTTCACTTGTTTTGTAAGTGGGACGTCTGCGTCCCTGCAATCCTCTTGCCACTAGAAGTGGTATCATACTTAGCAAGGATCAGTATTCCTGGTAGATGTCTTTCCTCAAGCACAGGGCAACAATACGAACATTTCTCTGCAATGCAAGTTACTTATCAAATGCTTGAGTAAACGAGAGCTCATGAAGCAGGGCTACCCTTAGCACAAGGTTTGCTAACTGTTAGTACTTTAACTGGGCACCTCAGCTCCAAGAATATGTTGGGAGATAGGAAAACAATATTATTGTCCAGATGACCATTCTAAGGAAAGTATCTGATTTCAAATCTGTGGACAGTAGAAAGTTTCTAAATTCTAGCAACCTCACTCCAACCCCTTATGTCCCCCAAACTTAAAAATGACCACACTCTAAGTTGAGCATGCAACACACTTTTATGGTGGAACTTGTGGCAATATAATTATCGATAAAGCATGGCTTCTTTCCTGTTTCTACCTATGGTCCAATTTCTGCCACTCTTAAGAGAAGCCAAGAGCTTCCTGAGAGTAACTTACCTACCATCATGTGGTTAAAAAAATTTCAGAAGCATGTCCCACACAGTTACCACATTTCCCTCTGAGAGGTGCATTACATCCCCTTCTCCTATAGCATTCCCCTACTTAGATAAAGGCTTACACAGATAAACACAAACTGAATGCTAGCAGGCCTTCTTCTCTGGAAAGTCAAGTAACTGCTCCCTTGGGACACAATACCCCAAAAAAAATCAGGGAAAAGGGACGTTCATGAATGGTGCCAAGGGTTAAGACTGGTCTGGCTACTAAATGAATGATAGGGGCACTCTATTAACTCCTCTCCTTCTCCCAAAGAGGAACAGAAAGTAAATTACTGGAAAACTAAAAAAGAAAAACAAATAAACAAAAAACCAACCCAAAACTTTAATGATGTTGCTATCACCCCTGATGCTGTGGTAGGCACTGGTGAAGTTTCTGACTGGACTCAGTGACAGGCAGGATTCAGATTCAGGAGTCTGACTCTGGAATTGAATTAGGAAACTCATGGATGAGGATCAAAGGCAGAATGGACAGAGTTCTCCTTGGGCAACAGCCATTGAAGAAGAGAGCTTGGCTTTCATGATTTCTCATCTTCACACATAATATGATGTATATGGCATGAAATACTAGCTTAGGGTGACCTGTCTTGTCCAATCCTCCCTGCAGGTGTTACACTTCTTACTGCACCCTTAGCATGGCACACAAGATTTAGCAGCGGCCTCAAACTACATACCAGTCCCTGGTACTAACTATAAATATCAAGCATTATCACTACTTGAAACAGGCACTGTCTTTGAAAACACACTGTAAATTTCAGAAGAGACTGAGCTGAAAAGTAAAATCACTGAAAAGAATTAATGCTGTTCTAGCTCAAACCAGGACTGAAGGCTAAAGAGACTTTAGTTCCCTCAGACTCAGGTTCATGATTATGCATAGAGGCAAGAAAACAGGTTTTAAACTGTTCCTAATGTAGGATAGATAGAATTGATTTTATTGTAGGAAATAGGAAATTCATTGTTAATACGTGTGATGGACACAACTCAGAATCAAAATCTTGCCTGTGTTTGTACTTTAGAAAGGTCNGGAAGTGCCGAGTGTGTTACCTATGGTTTGACTTATGTTTTTGTACATCTCAGTAAGCCTATGAGAGAAGCAGACATCACCATTGTTTTCCTTTCACAGCCTGCAATCTAATTCTTCTCTCCAAAACATTCTAGCTAGCTTCAAACTATCAGTCATATCTAGAAACATAATTTCCTATATCATCCACAAATTTGGTGCTTGTTTTCATTAAGTAAGTTGTGGTAGTTTGTTTTCCTTCTTAAGAAACTGAAATGCAGTAGTTACCCTGGTGTGACAGACAAATAAAAAAGAAGTCAGTTCCTTACAGAAAAGCATCTACAGTTCACTGGCAATTTTGCCAGGCTGATCCTGATCAAAAATTCCTATACCTTATCTCCACTGAGATAATTAAAACTTCTAAACATGCACCTCCAAGTATTGAGGTCTCTGAGAGGCTAGTCTGAGTAACTGCTCACAAGTCTGCTTAAGAGGCATGTGGAAGTTAGGTTCAGCTCTGGGCCCACATGCTGCTTTATGCTGACAAGCCTCAAAGATGACTGTCAGAGGCAGGAACTACAGTGAGAATCTGAGAACTTCAGAAAAAATACAAGACAAAAAGGAAAAAAGCAACCCTCAAAAATGAAGTAGTTTTAATGTGACTTGCATATAGAATCTGTAACTGCTATAGGAACAGAAACAAAAGAATTGATCCGGTGTCACTCACTGCAGTAACAAGTAGCACAGTACTTGTAACTGTAAGAAATCAGTAATTCCATGAATGAATTATAATTATATTCACTGTGTTCATGGCAAATATTGATGGACCAAGTCACTAAATTATAAGGCTCTAGATTTCAATTAATATGAAATAAATTCTTTAGACATGTGACTCATCTGTCAATTTGAACTCCTACTTAAAACTAACCATTCTATAAATCAGTAAACACAGCATGCCTAGGAAATTGCTACCATGGTTCCTTAGAAATCTCATGGGATGTGAAGCACCTCTAGGACACAGAAAGCATTTCATGAAGTTCGGAGAAATAAACTCTGTTACCCACTCCTAGGCAGTTCTTATTGTTTATAAGACAGTAGAACAATTTAAGGATTCGTAACAGAAAACTTGAGACATTAACTGAATACGCCAGATGAAAAAGAAGCCACTGTATTCACAAAAACTTCTTGAATTACTGTAATTAACACCCAGTGTACCAGGTTTCTTTTCCAGGTTCAACGATTGTCAGAGGCTAGTATACCTCTTTCACACAGTATCTTTCCTCAGCTGCCTATAATTTTATGTTGTTTTTTCTTTTTCTCCTCTTAGACCAACAAATATTTTAGGGACCTGTATATCCTACCTCTCTTTACTGCTATTACAAAAGAAACAGCTCAGTTCTGAATTCCTTACAGAATAAAATGCATTCATTCAGTATCATTTCCTGAATATTGCTGTAAGAAATGGAATGAACTAATAATAGTGGAGTTGGCACAATGGTACCTTTGAGCAGAACAGAACTAGAACTTTATCCCAATGCAGTAACCACGAGAAAGGAATACGTACAAAACTACTTATCTTCACTTTTAAAGTCCTTCCAATTTCTTACCCATAGATTTTAATAATGCAAATAAGAATAATGTCTCCTGCCTCTTTTCAAGTAATAACACAGGCCTCAGCTCTCAATTTTTCCCATTTTTTCAACACATTCACTTTGCATCCTGTTTTGAGATGTATCACTTGATAAATGCCTGTAGATCATGATCACCCTGATGCCTAACAAAACATTTCTAATGTTTGGGTACATGCTGCACTATGATTTCTCCTTATCACTATAGCTTCCTTTATCAATACCACAGGGTCATCTTTTCTCTCTGAATTACGAATAACTTATTTTATACTTTAAAGTTCTTGAGGCTGGGAACTGACTCTATTTTTATATATGGCACCCTATGAATTGGAATGTCACAATGCAAATTACAAATTCTACATGATTAGTAATAGTAATCCACAGATGCTGGGTTTACCATTTGGAATCAGACATTATCTTAGGACACTGGGAAGAAGGGTGGACTCTATTAAGGAAGCAAGTATAAAATCATCCTATGTGTTTGACACGAGCACTTGGATAAAACCAAATATGTGCTTAAAGCAAGCTTCAAAACAAATATTAGCTGTTTTCTCAAGTGGTGCCTCAAGAGAAATAACAAATACACTGACTCATATATTTTTTTTAACGAGAAGAAAATATACTCTGTACAATTAAAAAGAAATCCCAAAAATAGGGCAACAATTAGCTTTCAAGAATTGTTGTATTGCTGAAATTAGGAATAAATCTGATTTCCTCTAAAACACAGATAAGCATCAACAAGCAGCTAACGTGTCCATTGTGTATTTGTGAGGACTGCCACTCACAAGCATATGTTGTCTAAACAAGAAAAAAGCAATGATCACTTTTTATGCAATCTCAGTTTAACATCCAAAGGACTTCATTCAGGAGAAACAGGACTACGATCTCCCAGACCTGTAGTGCTGGCTCCAAAGGGAAAAAAGAATCAAGCTTTCGATATTTACTTCTTGATCAGAAGAGAATACTAAGGCATGCTGGGCATGAACTTTGAAGAGGAAGTCTTCTCTCTAGTTTGTTGATCCAGGAGGGAATGCACTTGAAAACATCAAGGCTAATCAAAGAATCTATAGCAAAAAACCCATCTCCTTCATCTTCCAAGCATTCCCATCATCCTTAAGATGGAGTTCTTTGAAAAATTCTAGTAGATTGGCTCAATTCACTTTCATGTTTGTTTCCCTAAGTGATTTCAAATTAAGAGTATTCAGCATTTTTATCTAGCTGCCAATTCTGTGGGTTTTTTTTTTTTTTTGTATCCTGACCTCTGTGAGTAGAATAGGCTTCTTCTTTGCCTGTCACCATCAATTGCTTCCATTATAGGTTAGGTTGTCACCTAGATTTGGTATAACCTTTGCCATTGTATTAGGCATTCTGCATCTTCACAGCAAGACCATTGGTGCCTTAAATTTGTATTTAATAACCTATACTAGGATATTAGGTATATTTGCAACCTCAGTTGTACCTCAGGCACTGAAAGCAATATAGTTAGCAATATCTCAGCTAATTACTGCCAGCTAATATTAATTAATGTGTTTGAAGATACATTTGCTGTCAGTCATGTCCCAAATGAGCCATTAGAGTAAGCAGGTATGATGGAATTCACCCAGGAAAATAATGTTTTCATAAAACCTTTGCATTTTCCCACTAAGACTTTGGACTCTGGACTTTGTTGGTCTTACAAAGACTGTCAGGTCTACTCTGCCCAGGCTCTCTGTACCTATGTTGCAAGCCTGACCATTCTCAAATATGCCAGTCCTACAGCCCATGTGTGGAGACATACAAATTCCCCAGAAGCAGAGGTTATTGAACATTCATATGTCTCACTGGGCATACACAGTAGATTTGATCCATGTGTGATCTGTAAAAACTTGTAATGAATTTCAAGGTTAAGTGATAATCCTGGAAATTGGATATTGAGAAACTTGACAGATCATTGCTCAAAATGGAGAGTGACAGATCACTCCTTAAAAAAAACCAACAAAACATAAAAAACCAAAAACATTGTTTTTCCCATAAGCCCATGCAATTGTTGGGTCTGCTTTCTTTCATGGTCTTGCATTCCTAGCTGAAGTTTTTTTTAGCTTACAATCAATGTCACTTGGAAAGTTATTTTGTTGACATGTTTTCTTTTACCCCTCCTCTTTTTTTCTATTTTCCAGTGGAGGAGAGAGGGAGACGGAGAGAGAAAAAGAAGTGAATTGCACATCAACTCTTTTTACAGATCAGCTTTACTCTTTATTGCTTGGCTATTCTAAAGATTATTTTAAGAGAACTTTTTAAAAGCTCTTTTTTCCCCCCAGCAAAAAAAAAAAAAAAAAAAAAAAAAAAAGATGTAATTATTCAGTGAATCCTTATTGTATGCCTTTATTTTAACAGAAAAGGGAAGATCAGACCTTAGAAATAAGCATGACAATGTTGACAGACTGATGAAAAATGCAGAATTACATGCTGTGCATTAGGGTTTTTGTGGGTTTTGCATATGAAGGAAGTATATTTATATCTGGACTGCGGAAGATATTTTGTATCTGTTTCGTGGCCACAATAATGTTTACAGACATTGTCAAATGCTTTGAAACAGATAGATGAAATAAAATCAGGTAATCTCCCAACTGCTCATATTATCTGACCTTTATGTATCTTATTGTTACATACTAATTTTGGAACAAGTCTGGAAAGAGTGATTTCCACACATTACTTGCCTTTATATTCAGCAGAGAACATGAAATTTTAATACTAGGTGTCAAGAAGGAAAGGACAGCCTCTGCTCACTTGTGCTCTGTGATAGGACAAGGGGCAATGGACGGAAACTGGAGCACAGAAAGTTCCACCTCTGCACCTTTACTGTAGGAGGCACGGAGCACTGCAACGTGCTCCCCAGGGAGGTTATGGAGCCTCCTTCTCAGAGACTTTCAAGACTCTTCTGGATATGTTCCTGTGTGACCTGCAATGGATTATATGGTCCTGCGCTGGCAGGTGGGTTGAACCCAAAGATCTCCAGAGATCACTTCCAACCCTTAACATCTTGTGTATTCCTTTATAGGAACACAGTAGAAAAACCTTCTTCCATCACAATAGGAAGATAAAAAAGACAAGATGGCTTTGCACAAATGCCCTTTGTTTTCTTCCTAGAATTAAACTACTATGTATCTAACTGTTATTTAACAATTTGTGAATACTAATAAATTGCTGTGCTTATGATGGTCCAAGGATTTAGATAACATGAGTTTTTCAGAGAGATGTAATAGCTTTTATTAAACCAAGGGATACATTCTAAAAAGAAATGCTTTTGGACTCTAATTTTTTATCACACCTTAGATATGAGCAAAGGACTTGAAGCTTAGAATAGGTCAAGGATAATTGCTCAGAGCTGAATTTCATTATGCTAATCAATTAAAAAAGCTGCAAGATTTGCAAGATTGTATGATTCTCTGTGGAGAAAAGGTAGTTGTGAGCAAGAGAACAATAAAAGTCTTAAGAGCAGTAACATGACATTGTGGGATAATTACTCTACAGTTAGTTTGGTTTTCCAGTCTTTAATTTTTTTTTTCACCTGCAGAGTTAGCAAGTTAAAAACATTTCTAAATTAAGAGAAAATATGGATTTCTGTGGTCTTACTACAGGGCAGTGGTGGCGATGCTGTCTCCTAGACTTCAAATAGAAGCTGTAAAGTTTATTGGACAAGAATGGCAGACCAACACTCAATTAATCACCAAAAGGTTAGGAAGATGCTAAAGGCACAGAAATTGCTACCTAGAAGCTTGTTTGTTTATTTTGGACAAATCACAGTGGTTGAAACGTAAGAAGCGTGAGTGTTCAAGGCTGTCCTAGGCTTTTGTGGGATGGTTCACAGGCAGGGAAAGCAACCAAAGCAAAGTAGAACTGTCTGTATCCTCTGCAGAGCAGCAATGGGTAGCACAGACAAGAATGACCCAGTCACCAGATCCAAAAAGATTAAATTCTACTCTGTTATCAGAAGCTATGGATCAGATCTTGACGCCTGAAAGTCTGTGCTCAAACGAGTCAGAAAGAGTCAAAGGATGAGTAAGCTCTCACAATTCATCTAATACCCTACATTTCTATTGCTTCTCAATGTGGACTTCTCTGTATCTAAGAGCTCTTTACCCTAATAACTCATACTGCAAGGCAATTACATGTCTAAGTTTACAGAATAAATAGTAATACAGTAAAGCAAATTGCCACACAACAAAAATAGGTTCTCAGACTCATGACTTGGGCTCCACAGGTGAATTCAAACTATAGATAATTAATTAAATTCTCAAAAAATTCCCTGGGCCCTACAAATAGCTCAGAAGATTGTCTTATTCATAGGAAAAAGTGCAAGTGTATAATAAAGGCAGAATTACTACTGTACAGTTTCTACTTCGCTCAAAGACTCAAGCAATGGTTCTGCTGACATTGCACACTTTCCCTAAAGAGATTATTACAGTAATCCTAAATACTATACTACCCAAGCTATCTTATATATGAGCTCATCAGATCCACTGTTCTGCAAATAATCTCCAGCGGCTTTAGCTAGGGTTTATATAAGCTGGCCAGGATGGCTATCTGAGCAGTAACAACCATGTTTTCTACACAATCCTCTACACAATAAATATATACTTGCTCAGAAAGTAGCAGCCTATATAGAAAATATGTTCTTTCCTACAAGAAGCACACTTAGTATTTACTCTGTCAACCTACTTGCTATAATCTTTGGACGTTTCACTTAAATGTTTCACAACATAACAGGCATTTAGCATGACAGATTATTTTTCCTCCTTACTTGTCTTCACTTCGAAAGCCACTCAGAGTGTGCACAGTGTTTCTGAATTACTGCTTTCTTATGGTCAACAATCCATGGTTATTGGTTTGGTTTTTTTTCTATTGATTATGAGTAAATGGAATAATGAATGTTGCAAGTGAAGAGCCCAGATAGCATGATAAATATTTACAGTTCATTTTGCCTGTTGAGAGCTGGCTGAAATTACCGCATAGTACTTAGCACCACTTAGCACCAGTGGGAATTCTTTATTTTAGATACACATAGATCACTGCTGTACAGTTACAAATCCTGGCATCACAAAGAGGCATGTTGCAGGAACAGGCTCTGAACACTACTTATTTTCAAGGCTGCGGGATCATACATGACCTTATCTCTTTTCACAGCAGCCAGCACCGTTGCTTGCTGAAGAGGGTGAAAATGAGCTTCAAACTTAATTTTATAGTACTTATTCTTAGGCCTGTCTGTAAGAGCACTCTCTTCTCTAGAGAGAAGAGTGTTACTGGACTGCAGATGCAGTACACTCACAATCCTTGCTTTCTCCCCACCTGCTCTCCACCTACTTCAGAGAGTAACAAATGTGTCAGAACCTTCTTATATTGCCCCACCTCTCAAATATGTTTCCCCCGCCCAGTATTTATACTTCATGCAAAAGTTATTCACAAATCATGAAATACTCAGAGGTTTTAAAATGTGTTCCTGGTTTGGAAGCACGTAAGAGAATAATCAAACCATTTGAATATTTGCTTCTAAAAAGTACTAATTTATACATTGCTATAAATAAATACAACAGAAAATGGGATAGAAAAATCAGTAAGTGATAAGTAAAATGGGAAAGTACTTCACCTTCATACAGGTAAGTGAGATTCCTGTTCAAATAACCAGATATTTTGATTTTCTCTTTTCCAGTTCTGTGGAAATCCATTCTGATTTTTATTGAGTTCTCAGTATGCTCTACTTTCATAAACAAAATATTGGAAAAGGAAAGGAGAGGTTCAGATTTAGAAATGTCGAAACCTAAACCACAGCCAACAGAAATAACAACTGCCTTTGTTTTTTGGAAGGGCCACATTTAAAATGTCATCATTAGTAGGAAAAAGGAAGCCCTTCAAGGACAGAAATTACGACATGTAGCAGTACACATAAAAAAAATACAGTAAGTTTGCATCCTATATGGATATGTTTAGAAAACAGATGAGATCTCTTACCATAGTATTACATCTGCCTTAAACATTACTTCTCAGGACACTGTCCCCAGAGATGGTATTTCACTTTCAAAGTTAAGAAAATGTTACTTAAATGACTTAGAGACAATGCTAAAAAAACTTTGTAGTTAGTAATGCCTTTTGCAAACTTCAAAAACCCATTATCTTTCACTCATTTTCTCTCTTTTTCACATATTGTTTTGTATTTCCAAATCTACTGGAATGTATTCATTAAGTAGCCTGGCAGTTCGAAAGTTTAGAAACTGAGGGCTTTAGTTGACACAGGAGCTCAGTGT
>WAAF01020792.1:0-72240 GCA_013400475.1 Tricholaema leucomelas | reverse complement strand
GAGACCTGTGCTCTGCCGGTGTGGGGGGACGTCCCAGCACTGCTGGGTTTGGGGGGGGTTGTCCCAACCAAGCCTATTTTTGGGGGGATGTCCCAAACAAGCCTATTTTTGGGGGGATGTCCCAAACAAGCCTATTCTGGGGTGTGTCCCAACCAAGCCTATTTTGGGGGGGGATGTCCCAAATAAGCCTATTTGGGGGTGGATGTCCCAACCAAGCCTATTTCGGGGGGGGGATGTCCCAACCAAGCCTATTTTGGGGGGGGATGTCCCAAATAAGCCTATTTGGGGGTGGATGTCCCAACCAAGCCTATTTCGGGGGGGGGATGTCCCAACCAAGCCTATTTTGGGGGAGGTGTCCCAAGCCTATTTCGGGGGGGATGTCCCAAGCAAGCCTATTCTGGGGGGGGTGTCCCAACCGAGCCCGTCCCGGGCCCCCCGCGGCAGGCGCTGGCAGGTGCTGCCATCTGCTGGCCCCAAGCGGCAGCGGCCGTGCTCTGGCGGCGCTCTGCCCACCCCACGCGTGTTGGGCAGCGGGTGGGTGGCCGAGCAGACCCCGCAGCGGCTGCAGAAGCCTGGCACAGCCTGGGCAGCAGCCCCAGGATGCAGCTGGAGGAGGCAGCAACTGAGCTGTACTGGAGCGGTAATTCACCTCGGAGTAGTCAAACATCTCCCTCGGGAGTCTGAAGCCTCAGTTGAGTGCTGGCAGGGAGCAGAGGGCTGGGGCACGGCCGTCAGTAGGAATGGGATTGTTGTGTGCCTGCTGCTGTGGGGCAGGGATCGATGTCCTTGGCTTGCAGTGGCAGGAGCTGGGCCGTCCACCCACCCTACAGGCAGACCCTGCCTGCCGTTACCCACCACTGCCTGCAGACCAACCCAGGGAGGTCCCCAGCCTCAGCTCTGTGGCTGTGACCCCCCTGCTTATGGCCCCTGCTTTTCTGCTTGTCCTGAAAGCACCCCCAGCTTTGGCTGGCCCCTGGAGGGCCATGAGGCTCCTGGATGTGTGGCTTGGTTGAGTTCTCTGTCCCCACAGCAACAACTTCCCGGAGCTTATCTCACTGCTGCTCTTCTCCACAGCACTTCAAGAAGCCTGAGCATGTTTCACTTCTCTAAAGGCTTCCCTCCTGCCTGTGACCTTCTTGCTGTGACACAGTTGGCCCTGCATGCCCAGTTTGTGCTGCACCACAGGGAGACTTCTTTCCCCCCCCCCTCCCCTTACCACAGCTCAGGAATTCCACCTCACTGCTCACAGGCTCCAGCCACAACACAGACATTGCTCACATTCTTTTCCTCTGCACTCCAAGACCTCTGTGCTCAGCAGCAGTGAAATCTGCACCGACTGTTTGGCTTTGGCTCTTCGAGGGGGGTGTGTGAAATGTGTTTCCAGAGGTGGGCTCCGCAGAGGGCAGGGGACAGCTCTGCAGAGGGCAGGGGACAGCTCTGCAGAGGGCAGGGGACAGCCCAGAGCGACAGCAGCTGCCACTGCTCTCAAGGAGACTGAGCTCCTCTCTGCCAAGCACCCAAAGGCTTTTCTGTCTCAGCAGCACAGCAACAGCCACCAGCACCATCTGAGCCAGGTTCCAGAGAGCCAGGAGAGAGACCCGAGCAAAGGGTTACTTTTATTTCCATCTCCTTTGTTCCCGTTTCCTGACACACAAAGATTCAGGGTCAAGAGGAGGCAGGGGCACAGGGAGGCGACTGAAGACACAGAACCACTTCTGTGCCGGCAGCAAGAGCCTGAATTTGTGTGTTTAAAGTGCTGAGAACATCTGACCTGGAGAGGATTGGCTTTTGTTTTGAGGCAGGTCCTTCTGAAGGCTGCCTGACCCCCAGGGAAGTCAAATCACTCTCTTTAGCACCAATTCTACCTCGAAGCTTACAGTCAGTATAAATAGATCCTTAAAATCCATCCTGTGAGTTGCTTCTGAAGATTAACAGAGGGCAAAGTAAAAATGTTAACAGCTGCTGGCCCCAGCTCTTCAGCACCTACCAAAGGAAGTCGACAATGGAGCATGTGAGGAACCATTCTGTAGAGCACAAGAGGTCAGGGAGCTCCTGCTGGTGTGGTTCTGAGCCTTACCAGGTTTAACCAGGTTTTCACATTGGACTTAGTTAACAGGTGTGGGCCCCCAGGTCACGATGTGGGCATCCTCCTGGACCTCAGATGATGCAGTGGGATCCTAAAACTGCCCTTCTCTGCCTGCCCTACCAGGGGCTGGCACCTGCTGCAGCTCCCACTGGTGGAAGCCAACACTCAGGCGGTGGGAGTTGTCCTCTCTGCTGCTCTGCTCTTCTTCAGCAGGTTCTTAAAGTCCTTCTAACAGTTGAGTTCAACCACAGCACCAGCAGAGGGTTGGGTCTCTCTCCTGTACCCTGGTACACAGCAGGGTTGTTCTGTCCTTTAGTTACTGGTTAAACCACACAGCCCAGCATCAGCAGCTTGGAGAGCTGCAGCAGCAGGACAAGCAGGCAGCCCTGGGCATGTTCCAGCAGAGGACTGCAGAACAGGCTGTACTGGGCTCCCAGCCTAGCTTTGTCCTGTGCCCTCTAGGAGAATGAAAAGCTGCCACTTGTAAGGTTCAAGAGCACAAACAGCTGCTCAGTAACAGCACAGACACCAGCTACAGCACAGGTTAAAACGGTGGGATAGGGGATCCAGTACAAAAGAGGTGCTGGTGCCACCCAGACAGCTGTGGCACAGCCTGGAACAGCCAGAAGGGCTCCCTGAGGGCTCCTGACACCTTTCTGTGATGAAGCCTCCTGGAAAACCACTCCTCCCTTCCAGGGAAGTGTCCTGGCTGGCTTCAGGCTAGGCTCCAGGCTAGGCTCCGTTGGCCTTGCTGCTCTGAGATGCTTCCATTGGAGCCTAGGAGAGACAGTTGCAGGTTTTAGGCAGAACCAATCCAAATGCTTCTGGAAATTCATAACCTTCTTAGGTATCATCACATTTCCTATGGGAAGCTGCTGTGGGGAGTAACAGCTGCCTAAGGACAAAGCTCTTCAGGTGGAAGGAGCATTCTCCTTTTGATGGAAGTCAGCCTGGACTCCCCAGGCTGCCTGAAATGGCCATTCCAGATGGGCACTTGAGCAGCTAAACCCAAGTCAAATACTGACAGAAAGAAAAGGGGCACAAGAATGGCTCAGTCACCCTAGAATAGTTCTACAGGTGCAAAAAGGCACTTAAAACTCTGCTGGTTCTGACAAAGCTGCTGTGTCCTGCTGGTGCAGAGCAGATGATGAAGGAAGAGCACCAGGAGAGGACACCCTGGTGACTCCCCAGCACTCTGCCTCCTGCCCCACTTTGCAGTGCCCACTCACAAGTGGTAGCTTCAAACTACAGCCCTCAGTGCACTTCTCACCCATAGCTCCTCCAGCTGCTCCTTGAACTTCATGTTCACAACATCTCCCAGCACCAACCTCCCCTCCCCCCTGAGTCTGTCTTGCAAGTTGGGTGGAGAAGCAGCTCCTGTGGAAGGCCTGAGGGTTATGCCCAGCTCACCTCTCGTGGGGGAGGCTTCACTGCCACTTCTGAGACTGGCATTTTCTCTGGGGGCTGAGACACAAAGGCTTCATTCTTTAAGGAAAAAGCAGCTTGAAGTCAGAGAAGCCTCTCAGAAGTCAAAGCTCTGCCCAGGCCCTGCCCAGTCCCTTCTCCTCTCTGAGCAGGGCATTTGAAAGCTCTGCCACCACTTCCCCTCTGCAGTGGAACAGCTACGTGCAGCAGCTCCCAGCAGCTGACACAATCTTCTGCTTTCATTTCTGCTGCTGCTTCAGGTTGGACTAAGCTAAGGGACTGACTCCAGCCCTGTGCAGGGAACCACATGTTCTGGCTTTCCTGCCTGAGGTATTTCACCTCTTTTTGCCCTGGAGTTCCCTAGGAGAAGTGAAAATGGAGTCACCTTTAACTGGTCTCTGTGCTCAAAGCATATGGATTGAATCCTGGCACTGATGTGGATAACTGAGGAACCTGTGGGTGCTCCTCTGCTGGAAGCCAGGATGGAGGTATTGAATAACCATCTGCTTCCAGGAGATGTCCCACAGCAGCTGCCTGCTCCTGGGCTCCCAGGTGGCAGCTCTGAGGCTCAGAGTGGAAGAACAGACAGAGCTTGTCTGCAGGTGTCACACCTGGGGTCTGCCTGGCTTTGGAAGGAGCTCTTCCCACGCTCTTCCCACACATTCCTTTTCCTGCTGCAGGCTATTTTCTAACCTTCCTTCCCTGCAGAGCAGGGGCAGGGTCCACCAGGGTCTCCTGACATTCCAGAGCAGATGTCAGCACTTCAGCAGTCTCACCTGGCTAGAGAAGGATAAGAAGTTCAGCACAGCTCTAAGCCCACTCCACTTGGGAGGATCAAAGAACAAGGCTCATGCCACAGTGCTTCATTTTTCTACTGTGCAATAGTTAAACCTTTAAGCTGAAAGTTCTCTTCAAGCAGCTCACCTCACAGCGTGCAGCAGGAACAGGTTGAGGCTTCACATCTATTAAGTACAAGGCACGGGAGAGCAGGAGCAGAGAAGGGGGAACATTCTCTTTCAGGTGCAGATCCAGCCACTGCCAGGACAAAGCAAGAAGTTATTCCCAGAGGAGGGCCACAAAGATGATCCAAGGGCTTGAGCACCTCTGCTAGGAGGACAGGCTGGGGGAGTGGAGTAGTTCAGCCTAGAGAAGAGAAGGCTGCAGGGAGACCTTAGAATTGCCATCTGATAGCTGAAGGGATCCTCCAGGAAGGCTGCAGAGGGACTTTCCCTGAGGGTGTCTGTACCAGGGGCAGGGTTAGGTTGGAGATGAGGAAAAATGTCTTTGCTGCAAGAGTGGTCAGGAATTGGCACAAGGCTGCCCAGGGAGGTGGTGGAGTCCCCATGCCTGGAGGTGCTGAAGAAGCCTGTGCCCATGGTAGGGTTGGGTTGCTGGTTGGACTGGATGATCTTAGAGGGTTTTGCCAACCCAAACAGTTCTGTGACTCTAAAAGACAAGTCTGGGTTCTGCTATGGGTCTTGGATACTTTAGAAGCTTAAAATATCTTCTTCCCCCTGATGCTGCTTGGGGGTCTGGGTTGAGGAAAAGCTCAGCATGAGCCTGCAGTGAGAGTGCAGCTCAGACAGCAACCCTGTGCTGGGCTGCAGCAAGAGCAGTGTGGGCAGCAGGGCAAGGGAGGGGATTCTGCCCCTGGGCTCTGCTCTGCTCAGACCCCACCTGCAGTCCTGGGTGCAGTTCTGAAGCCCCCAGAACAAGCAGGACATGGAATTGTTGGAGCCAGTCCAGAGGAGGCCACCAAGATGCTCAGAGGGCTGCAGCAGCTCCGCTCTGAGCACAGGCTGAGAGAGTTGGGGCTCTGCAGCCAGGAGAGGAGAAGGCTTCCAGGAGACCTTGGAGTGGCCTTCCAGGACCTGAAGGGGGCTACAGGAGGGCTGGGGGGGGACAAGGTCTGGGGATGGCAGAAGGAGGAGAAATGGGTTTGAACTGGCAGAGGGGAGATTGAAACTGGATGTTAGGAAGAAGTTGTTTGCAGTGAGGGTGGTGAGAGACTGGCACAGGTTGCCCAGGGAGGTTGTGAAGCTCCACAGCCTCCCTGGAGAGGTGTTCAGGACCAGGTTGGATGAGGTCTTGAGCGACCTGTTCTAGTGGGAGGTGTCCCTGCCTGTGGTGGGGGGTTGGAACTGGCTGAGCTTTGAGCTCCCTTCCAACCTAACCCATTCCAGGATCCTGATCTGCATGAAGTCAGTGGCACTGGGCCTGCTCTGAGCACACCTCACTGTCCTAGGAGGAACCTCACTGTTCCTAGGAGGAACCTAGCAGAGGGCAGAGGGTACTCACCTGCCTGAGCTGCTCCTTCAGCTGCTCCTCAGCCAGGCCCAGTGATCGCATTCCTCTGGCCCTGCAGGCGCCCTGCAGCTCGGACACACTCAGCCCACAGACCCCTTCCTTGGCAATCATCTGCAAGGAATTGTTCCCATCTGGAGTCCTGTGTCCAGTTCTGGGCCCCTCAGTTCAAGAGGGACACAGAACTGCTGGAGAGAGTCCAGGGCAGAGGCACAAAGATGCTGAAGGGAATGGAGCAGCTCTGTTAGGAGGAGAGCCTGAGGGAGCTGGGGCTGAGCTGCTGGGAGAGGAGACTGAGAGGAGACCTCAGCAATGGTTATGAAGATATAAAGCTGAGTGCCAGAGGCTGGAGCCAGCTCTGCCCAGTGGTGCCCACTGACAGCACAGGGGCAATGGTGCAAGCTGAGGCAGAGGAAGTTCCATGGCAACAGGAGGAGGAATTTGTGCCCTGTGAGGGTGGCAGAGCCCTGGCACAGGCTGCCCAGGGGGGCTGTGGAGTCTCCCTCTC
Source organism: Tricholaema leucomelas (assembly GCA_013400475.1). Taxonomy (NCBI): domain Eukaryota; kingdom Metazoa; phylum Chordata; class Aves; order Piciformes; family Lybiidae; genus Tricholaema lacrymosa; species Tricholaema leucomelas. The sequence continues at coordinate 65,917 of WAAF01020792.1, read as the reverse complement.
TGGAGATGTTCAAACTCTGCCTGGATGTGTTCCTGTGTGACCTGCCCTGGGTGCTGCTGCTCTGGCAGGGCTTGGGCTGGCCGAGCTCTGGAGGTCCCTTCCAGCCCCTGACATTCTGTGATTCCTGTCCAGGCACAGGGGACACCTCCCACCAGAGCAGAGGGTGTGGGCAGTGACACATCCCTTGCATGAAGCAGGCAGTGACTCAGAGGGCAGAGCTGGGTGCCCTCCACCCAAGCAGTCCCAACCTGAGCTGCTTTCCACTTACTTCATCGTCTGCCTTGATGGTTCTGAGTCGCAGCAGCAGCTGAAAGCGCAGCAGATTGTTGGTGCCAATGGGCTGCAGCTCGAGCAGTTTGCAGAGAGCCACCAACTGTGGCCTCTCCAAGTGCTCCAGGGTCAGCTCATCCTCAAAGAGCCTGCAGAAGCTGACGATCTCCTGGGTGCTGGGCTGCTGCCCGCTCTGGCGGATCTGAGCGGAGCAGAGGCAGCAGAGCCATCAGCCCAGGCCAAGCATGACCCCAGTTTGCCAATCCCCTTCTCCCTCCAAGGCCAAAGCCCTTCCTGATGCCCACCCTGGCACTCCTCTCCGCCACTGGAAGCAGGATGAGAGAGGGAACAGGGCACAGCGATGGAGCTCATTAGGCCCGGGAGGAGGGGACCTCATTAATGGTTGGACTCAGTGCTCTCAGAGGTCCTTTCCAACCCAAACTATGCCATGGCTGTAGGACCTGTATCCAGCTTGGGGCTGCCCAGTGCCAGAGGGACAGGGGTCTGCTAGAGAGGCCAACAGAGGCTGCAAGGATGAACATCTCTTCTGAGAAGAGAGACCTGAGGCTGTTTGGTTTTGAGCAAAGGCTGGGAGAAGCTCACAGAGCTCTGAACATCTGAGGGGTGGGTGGCAGGGAGAAGGTGCCAGGCTCTTTCAGCTGGTGCCCACTAACAGGTCAAGGAACAAGGAGTACAAACTGGAACCCAGGAGCTTCCACCTCAACACGAGGGAAAACTTCTTTGCTGGGAGGGTGCTGGAGGCCTGGAGCAGGCTGCCCAGGGAGGCTCCTTGGAGACCTTCAAGAGCCACCTGGATGCATTCCTGCCTGCCCTGCCCTGGGTGCCCCTGCTCTGACAGAGGGGTTGGGCTCAGTGATCTCCAGAAGTCTCTTCCAAGCCCCTAACGTTCTTTGGGCCAGCTCTGTGCTGTCTGCAGCCTCTGCACAAGTCCCACTCACTCTGCCCAAGGCAGCAGCACTAAAGCTGGGGTGAGCACAGCTGCTGCCAGCCCCAGCACAGCTCCTACCTGGTGCACATAGGAGGAGAATTGTTTCCCTTGGCCTGTGTCTGCTTTGTTCCTTTTGGCCATCTCTGCAATGGTCTCCCGCAGGAACTTGGCCAGCTCCAGCTTTGCATTTAATTTCTTTTTCTGTTTTTCTTCCTTCATTTGGGAAATAAAAAGATAATTAGAAACTGCCCTTGAAAATCAGAAGGGAGGATGCTGAAAAAGAGGTTTCAGTACTAAAAGTAAGTAGGATTTGGCTCCTCCACAGCACGGAACTGCTGGGCACATCCCTACTGCCTGCTGTTCACAGCACAAATCCTCAGTCCCTGCTGTCCTGCACAGGAATCACCTTGGAAAGTCTGACCTAGCAAGACAGGCAGGACACAGCAGCTCTGCAGGCAGCTGTGCAGATGTTCTGCCCAGCTGCAGCACACTGCCTGCACCATCAGAAGGGACACAAGAGCTGTGCAGATGTTCTGCCCAGCTGCAGCACACTGCGTGCACTGTCAGAAGGGACACAAGAGCTGTGCAGATGTTCTGCCCAGCTGCAGCACACTGCCTGCACTGTTAGAAGGGACACAAGAGCTGTGCAGATGTTCTGCCCAGCTGCAGCACACTGCCTGCACTGTTAGAAGGGACACAAGAGCTGTGCAGATGTTCTGCCCAGCTGCAGCACACTGCCTGCACTGTCAGAAGGGACACAAGAGCTGTGCAGATGCACACAGCCTGCACAAACCTTTTTAGACTCTGTCTCAAACGTTGAGGGCAGCATTTCAGGGAAGAGTTTCAAGAAGACAGGTAACAGAAATTCCATGAAAGGGACAATGACAAACACCAGGAAGGGAACCAGCCGAAAGAGGTCTGCACAAGTTCTCAGCAGCTGTAGGGAGAAGAGCACAGGAGGAAGAATTATTCAGCCTGACATCACAACGTGTTCCAAAGACCTGTGGCAGCTGAGTGGACAACCTCCATGCACCACAGCAAGCCTCACCACAGCAGCTTAGACCCTGAGCATCATAGAAGTGTTTGGGTTGGAGAAGCCCTCTAAGACCATCCAGCCCAACCAGCAACCCAACCTCAGCATGGCCACCAAACCATGGTCCCAAGTGCCATGGCCACAGGTTTCTTGAACACCTCCAGGGGTGGGGACTCCACCACCTGCCTGGGCACAGAATCACAGTAACATGCAGGTTGGCAAAGCCCCTCAGGATCAGACAATCAAACAGGCTGGAAGATCACCAAGCCCAACCCACAACCCTACTCTACAAGATTCCCCTTAACCCTAAGCACCACATCCAAATTTCAGCCTGCTCTAGTCCCTGACCACTCTTGCAGCAAATAATTTTTCCTCATCTCCAAACTAACCTTCCCCAGGCACAATTCCAGGCCATTTCCTCTCCTTCTATCACCTGAGACTAGAGAGCAGAGCCCAACCCTGTTGATGTGGTGCTGAGGGACATGGTTTGGTGTATGACTTGGCATTGTTGGGTCAATGCTTGGACTCTTTGATCTTAAAGGTCCCTTCCAACCTAAATCACTGTATGAGGACAGACTGAAAGAGTTGGGGCTGTTCAGTCTGGAGAAGAGGAGGCTCTGAGGTGACCTTATTGTGGCCTTCCAGTATCTGAAGGGAGCCTACAAAAAAGCTGGGGAGGGACTTTTTAGGATATCAGGGAGTGACAGGACTGGGGGGAATGGAGCAAAGCTGGAGGTGGGGAGAGTCAGACTGGTCATGAGAAAGTTCTTCACCATGAGAGTGGTGAGAGGCTGGAATGGGTAGCCCAGGGAGGTGGTTGAGGCCCCATGGCTGGAGGTGTTTAAGGCCAGGCTGGATGGGGCTCTGGGCAGCCTGCTCTAGGGTAGGGTGTCCCTGGCCATGGCAGGGAGGTTGGAACTAGATGATCCTTGTGGTCCCTTCCAACCCTGACTGATTCTATGATTCTAACCCCCTCCTCACTGCAGCCTCCCTTCAGGGAGCTGCAGAGAGCAACACAAATTCACCTGCCCAGCACTCACCCTTCGTCTCTCCCTCCTCGTGAGGACCTGACCGTGCAGCAGCCTCCACACCATCCTGGCAGCCACCTTCGTGTCGATCCAGAGCAAGTGGAACCCATTGTAATAATGCTTCAGCTCATCCACCACTTTCTGCCTCAATGACTTCTGCCCCACAGCAGCATCTACGACCTGCTTTGAGGGTGCTGGAGCAGGCTTGGCACCCCGGGGCACAGCGCTGGGCTGGGGCGGAGGTTCCTCGGGGTGCTCCTGGAGCAAGCAGGCGAAGGTGTGAAATGTTCTGACAGCTTTAGCCGGTGGGGGAAGGTGGCTGCAGCCCAGGCGTGAGCAGAGCAGTGCTGGCTGCTTTGCAGAGTCTCTTCCACGAGTTTGGGTTAGGTGAAAATCCACCAGCTGGGCAAAAGCCACTGCTGGGGCAGGGGGAGAGCTGGAGTGTGCCAGGAGATGGGAGCCTCTGAAACTGGAGAGGGATTTCAGCAAGCGACAGAGCAGCGTGGCCAACGCCAGCCACACCGGTTAGTGTCCTCACACCCAGATTAATCCACACATCCACCGACTGCATTGGGTTAGAAGGGATCCTCAAAGGACATCTCGTCCAACCCCCGCCCCGGCCCCCGGCAGAGACATCTCCAACTAGAGCAGAACACCACCAGAACACCACAGGCCACTACATGGATGAGTGACTACGTTGGGGAGCCTCCCTGCTCCTGTCGGCGTGCCTGTCCCCAGCCTGTCCCACCCCAACCCAGCACAGGGAACGGCAGAACTCTGCGGCACAGAGCGCCTGTGCCACCCTTACCTCGACCTAGCTACGGCGAGGAGCGTGTTGAGGGCCATGGTGCGGCGGAGTCACCGGCTCTGCCCAGTCGTGGCCACCGGAGGGACCTTCATCACCGCGTAGCGGCCAGGGAGTGCGTGCCCGGCCCCGCCGGGACTCTGGCACATCACCGTCCCGCTGCCGCGGCTGCGAGGGAAACGTCAGCGGAGGCGGCGCGACAGCTCGACCGGGGCTGCCGGGGACGGGCCCGCCGTGATCGCAGCGTCCCGATTCCCGCTCCGCTTCCTCCCAGCCGCCCCAACCCGGCTGCTCCCCAACCCAGGGCCGGCCGTGGCTCCCCCCCAGCCCCGCTCACCGGCGGCCCCGCTCCCGGTAAGGGGCCCGGCCACAGTCTCGGTCCTCCCGGGCCGTCCCATGGCGCCCTGCCCGCAGCGCTCTAGCCCAGCCGGCTACGCTCTATGGTGCCCTCTGCGTCACGCCATCGCGTGGCGTCACGGCCCCTTCGGCGGCAGCCAATCACAAGGCAAGGCTGTGGCCCTGCCAGAGGCCACCCAATGGCAGCATGGTGGGGCGGGGCTTGACCCGAGGTGCCCTCAGAGAGGGCTGCTGATTGGCTGCGGGGGCGGCGGTGGAGACGTGCGAGGGGGCGGGTCTCGCCGGGTGACATCACGGCCCGGTGCGTGACGCCATGGCGAGGCAGTGGGGCTGTGCGTGACGTCAGGGGGGGGAGAAAGGGAAGCTCCCGGGACCGGCGTGGGGACGTGCGAGCCCCGTGAGTGGTACAGGGGCAGTGCCTGGGGCTGTGCCTGAGGCGGAGCCTGAAATGGGGTTTGAGGTGGGGCCTATGGTGGGTGTGAAGTGGAGCCCGAGATGGGGCCTGTGCAGGGTCTCTTCCCTAGCCTCCTCCCTGGCCTGCTGCACAGGGCAGATGCAGGGCAGATGCAGGCCAGGGCTGCCAGGGCTTTCCCCCACTCTTTATATTACTTCCCATTAGCTTTGCCGCAGGCTGCCCCAGAGCTCTTCCGCCCCAAGAGTGAGGCTGGAGCAGCTCTGCCAGGGTTGTATCTTCACCAGCACCTTTCCATTGTTGTTTGTGTAGCAGCTGGAGAGCAGCAGAGAAAGCAGCAGCCATGCACAGAGACGGGCTGCAGGCTGGAAGGGACACGCTGGATCTGCTCTGCTTGTCTGCTGCATCCCCTGAGGCCTTGGCTCAAGTCCTAGGGCAAGGTAGGAGAGCTTGGGCAGCACTTAAGGTGCACGCTAGCATTGCTTCAGCAGCAGCCACATCAGGTGTTTGCTGGTGCACTTAGAGGGTTTTCCAGAGCAAAACGAGCAGCCCCCAGGATCTAGCACAGTGCTGATAGTGTCTCTCTATTTGGTTTCTTGTGCAGAGCAAAATTTTTGCTTCGGTTTAAGTGCTTGCAGTTCGTATCTATATCGAGAGCAGAACATCATCTGAGCAGCTGTGTGTGTGCCAGGGTGTGTAAGAGCAGAGTTTGCTTGTGTGTGTGTGTGTCTTATCACCTGAAAACAGCTTTGCATGGAATGAGATGTCAGGAGGAAGTCTCAAGCCCAGGCGTGCTGGAGACAAACGCTGCAGCTCTGGATCTGATGAAACGTGCAGGCAGATGGAGAAACGTTCTTGGAAGGTGACAGGAGACAGCCTCTCAAAATGTCTTCAGTGTTTGGGAGCCTGGGAGGGGAGGGGAAGTATTTATTGCCCCCAACGAAGAAGATTTGTAACCCTTTGGCTGTTTCAGTCCCGGGCGCCTAAACAGACGAGCAGTATGTTAAGAGTGGAAAATAAACCGAGGGAGGGTGGGTAGAGAGTGGGACAGAAAGGTCGGGAGGTCTGCCGCTGTGTCGCTGTGTGTTTCTGCTTTTGCTCACGAAGGGCTCATCTCCGAGCCCTTTAAATTCTGAGGGTAAACCCACCCCACTGTCCACCCAAGTAACATCTTTACCGTCAGAGCCATCTCAGCCTTGTTAATGCAGACCATATAATGGTACAAGTTAGTTCCTGTGGGCTTTGTTCTGCTGAACGACCTCCCCCCTCCCGCCCCGGTGGAAGAGGAGGGGTTTGTTTTGTTGGGTTTTCCCCCGGGAAAGGCGCTCGCTTTGGAAAGTGACAATAGGAAATTAAAGTAGAGGAGCAGGCGAGCACAAACTGCCTCCTCTAACGCCACCTCAAGAAGGTGTCCGTGCAGAAATGGGAGAGCTGCGTTCTGAGAACTTGGAGATGCTGAGTTTGTCTCCTCGGGTGTGTTTCTGTGTGGATTCCTGGGAGGGCTCCTAGGCTGATGCACTTTGTGGGAGGTGCTCCTTTACCTTCTAGTTCAGAACTGTGAGCATATTTAGATCACGTCTTCAGGAGTGTTTGCTGCCTGAGGGAGGGCAAGACGCTCCTGTGCCAGGGGAGACAGAGACAGATGTTGCCCTGCTGCATTAACTGCTGGGCCTGGAGGAGATTCCCTCAAGCAGTGAAGGGTAAGAGCTCTTCCCTGACGCTGCCTGGTCAAAGCCCTGCCAGGGAGTTGCGACTCTGTGCTGCTGTTAGAGCCCCATGAGCAATGCCACCCCCTCTTTAGGGACACAGATGGTTGGTCCAGGAGCAGTCAGTCAGTTCTGAAACGGCCAGCAGCGTTGCTGGGGCAGAGAGCTGCTGGAAGCAATTAGCCTGCTGTGTTCAGAGGGGAGCATTCCTCAGGGAGAGCCTGGAGTATTGTTTCCCTTTGCTTAAAAGCTCTCAGCGTGTGGCGTTCAGGAATGCCGAGCTCTGTTCCCAGTGGAGCTGCAGTTTCTCACTGGAGATGATCTCCCAGAGCTGGAAATGTGGAGTCTGGGGTTCTAAGGGCCTGGGGAGCTGCAGGAGTGCTGGTTCTGAGGACTGGGGGCAGGTACCCCAGGTGAATGGTGATCCTCATTACTGTTGCCATGTGCTCTTCTGGAAGCTGGTGTGGGATCACGGCTCACAGATGTCAGAGGTTGGAAGGGACCTAAAGAGCTCATCCAGTCCAATGCCCCTGCCAGAGCAGGACCATCTAAGCTAGCTCAGGGCACACAGGAACACATCCAGCCAGGCCTTGAAAGGCTCCAGAGAAGGAGACTCCACAGCCTCTCTGGGTAGCCTATGCCAGTGCTCTGGGACCCTTCCAGTCAAGAAGTTCCCCTTGTGTTGAGGTGGAACCTCCTGGGATGTTTCCCCCATTCCATGTTCTGGATCATTCAACCTTTCATAGGGCTGGGCAAGATGGAGCTGCAACAATAGTCCATGCTCTGCTTGCAGCTTCCCAACACACAGGTAATTTCCAGGAGAAAAAATGATTAGGGGTGGGGAAAAGCAGTGTGAAAGGAAATGGAACGAGAGAGAGATGGAGGAAAACCTGAAATTCCTGTCAGAATGTTCAGTAGTTGTCAGACTTAGTCAGAAAGAAAATAGGATCTCATCCTTTGACTGCTTCAGCTGCAGGAACATCAGAACCTCCCACTTATTAATTTTAACATTGATATTGGTGCTTAATGTGAAGCATTTTGAATTTGGAGACAAGCAAGGAAGCCTTCTCTGGGTCACTTCCATTTTTGGTACCTTGCTGTGTTTCGGGAGGAGAGGAATGGTTTTTAGACTCACTTTATGACAGCAATTACCCCAGACAAGAAGAGCTCCTCATGACTGTGGGCCCTGTGCCTCTGCCTCAGGCGGGGGATGTGGATGTGGAAGGCACTGCCTGGTGACTCCTGGAGATCTTAATTTTCCACATCTGTGGTGGTTTCATGTCCCTCCTTCTGCCTTTCTTGTTAGTTTATCTGACCTAACAGGTAACAGGCAGCATCATGGTCTAGTTGAAGAGGTCCCTGCTCACTGCGAGGGGATTGGACTAGATGACCTTTGAAGGTCCCAACCCATTCCACGAATCTGTGATCCTCTCTTTTGGTCTCATTTTCTCTTTGTTCTTTGGCACTCCTCTTGTTTCCCATTTCCCTGTGTTGTTTCCCCTTTGCTCATCACTGCCTTTGCTGCAGGATGAGTTTACTGTGCATTTCCTCCCACACAAGAACCCCTTGAGGGCAGTGGAGGAGGGGTGTTAGCTGTAATCCCCTCAGTGCATCATTTCCCAGGCAGAACAGCATCCCCAACGCTGGCTGGTGGGTCTGGAGGACAGGCTCTGTGAGGTGCAGCTGAGGGCACTGGGGTTGTCCAGCCTGGAGAAAAGGAGGTGGGAGACACATCCTGACTCTCTACAACTTCATGAAAGGAGGTTAGAGCCAGGTGGAGGTCAGTCAATCCCCCCTAGTGTCAGGGTGAGAGGAAACGTCCTCAAGTTGTACCAGGGGAGGTTTAGGTTGGGCCTTAGAAGAAACTTCTTCACTGAAAGGATTCTCAGAGACTGGCACAGGCTGCCCGGGGAGGTGGCTGAATCCTCACCCCTGGAGGTGTTTCAAAGCCACAGAGAAGTGGTGCTGAGGGATAGGGTTTAGCGCCAGCCTTGGCAGAGTTAGAGAAGGGTTGGGCTCGGTGATGTTGAGCGATTCGATCCCGATTCTGTTCCGATTCGCTTCGATTCTCATCCCGGCCTGTGGCCCTCCCTGCCGAGTCCAGCGCAGTGGCCTCCCGCCGGACTACAGCTCCCATCGTGCCTCGCGGCAGAGGCAGCCAATGGGAGGCCGCGGGGGGGGGCGGTGGCGGCGCGTGCGCGCGCTCCTGCGCGGTGCGTGGCGGCGGCAGCGGCNGGGGGAGGCGGGCGGGCGGCCTCCCCGCGGGGCGGAGCCCGGAGCTAGCGGCGGGGGCGCGGAAATCGAGGCCGGGGCTCTGTCGCGGCCTGCTCGCTGTTGCTGCTGCTGCTGCTGCGGGAAGAGGCGGGGAGGCCCCGCCACCGCCGCCGCCCCCGCCGCCGGCCTTTGTCTCCGCTGGGCTGGGCGGACGCGGCGGGGGCAGTTAGAATGGAACAGACTGAAGGTGAGGGCAGCGGGCGGCCGCGCTGGCGGGGGCGTTCGCGGCGGTACCGGCCCGCCAGGGCTTAAAGGGGCCGAGGACGCCATATTTGCTGGCGGCGCTGCGGCGGCGGCGCGGCTCGGCTCCCGGGTCCACCCCCGCCGAGGTAGGGCGGGAAGGGATGGGGGGCGATGGGCCCCGAGCCGTCTCGACCCGACCCCGGAGGCCGGGCAGGGCCAAGCCGGGCGGCGCGGCGGCGGCTCGCGGAGGGCCGGGCTGAGCAGGGAGCGCTCCGTGTCGCGCAGCGGGACCCGCTGGCTTGTCCCAGTGGCCGGGTTTAGGGCAGACGGCGGCGCCCACCGCCTCCCTTTGCCCTGTTTGGCCGGCGGCGGTTCCGCGGCAGGTAGTGGGGCGAGAGGCCAGGTTTCGGAGGATCCCGGCCAGCCCCAAAACCTTCGGATGGGGAGAAACTTGGCGATGGAGCCTGCCCCGCGCTCCTGCTGCGCGATGCGAAGCCTCTGTGTGACCCAGCTGCGTGCTTGTCAACTGAGGGGAAAAAGCTTCCCTTGTGTGCTCCCAAACACGGAGCACGAGTGGAGGATTTGTTCTTTCTCGGATTGTTTTAATTTTCGTTTTCTTTGTTGTTGTTGGGGTTTGGTGGTGATATTGGCATCGTTTGTCCTGAGCTGCCTTCCGATTGTTTCAGATTTCCGGTGTGTGATTAAAAAACTAATCTTAATGATAACGTGGATCTATAAAAACTAATCTTAATGATAACGTGGATCTATAAAAACTAATCTTAATGATAACGTGGATCTGTATAAACCGACTCACCCAAGGGGTAACGTGAAGGAACCTGAAACCGTAGCCTTTTGGATGCCAGTTCAGGGCTTGCAGTGGCTCATTGCAGCTTATTTTGAGTAAGCTGCAAATTAAGAATTAAAAGAAGTTTGGTTTTAAATGAACTGCTTGAAAAGGTTTTGCTCCAGAAAGTCGGTGTGTGCTTGGTGAGGTTAGAGAGTAAAGCAGAGGGTGTTGATCAAAGACTGCATGTTTTGTGTTAATACAGCTCATGCCAGCAGGCTTGCCCGAGTTTTGAGGTGATTCACATGGGACATGTTGCAGTCATGACACTGGTTTTGACGTGCAAACACATGTCACGACTCCTACAAGAGTTGGAGCTGCCAAAGATCTGGCTGCTGGCTCTCTGCGGCCATCAGTCCCTGAGGAACAAAAGATGGGTTTGTCCACGTTGCTTGTTTGAATCCCGAGGCTCTTAAGCCATTATTGCTCCAAGCCTATTTTCAAGACAAACCTCTTTTCTCTTTTTAATGCCCTGCACTCTCATGGCTGCTGGTGGAGTTGTTTCTTTCCGTGTCACCATGGCAAACCCGTTAAAAGTGGCCTTATCAAAAACCATGTCACAGATGTGGCTGTTTCTTTTGGCACTGAAAAAAAAACAAAGCAACCAACAAACCAAACCACCTTTAACGAGGTGCACGGGGAAGTGTCAGCCTCGCCACGAGCTTTATACAGTTTGTCAAGAGGCTCTGATTCACCCTTTGTGTCTGCCAGAGGAGGCAGGAGAAATCCCACGAGCTGCAGTTTTGCTGCTGTTGCATCTGTGTGCAGTTGGAAAACTTGGCTTTGCCTTAACCTGTGCAAACAAAACTTTGTCTGGGTGGTTTCGTAAAGAGCTAAACCAAAATGGGCCCAGGAGACAGCAAATAGTGAGTGCAGGAATCAGTAAGAGTGATGGTTTGTTTCTGCCTGCAGCTCAGGTGGTCTGAGCTCCACAGGATGCTGTTATGGCTGGTGAAGGTGGCCCTCCAAGTGATTTTGGCATGTCTGTAGGAGAATCTTGGGTGTGTTTGGTTCTGGTGAGGGCCCCAAGGGCAGGTGTGTGTATGCTGAGCTGCAGCAGGAGCCACGTTGAGCATTTCACATAGCTCCATGCTTAGGGTTTTGAGGGGAGGGCTGAAAACATGATAGAAGTTGCTTGCGTCACTTAAAAAAATGGCCCCTGTGCCAGGCTGTCCTGGGGAGAGAGCTGTTTGTGGAGCACACAGGGCAGAGCTGTGCACAACCACTGCTGCGTGGGTTAGGTGTTGGAGGGGACCAGTCCCAGCCACAGGTTAGATCCAGGCACACACTGGAGTGAGAGCACAGAAAATGGCTGTGTGCTGGCTCGGGTCAGAGAGCTGTAGAATGGGTTGGGTAGAAAGGGACCTTAAAGCTCACCTGGTTCCAAGTCACCTACCATGGGCAGGGACACCTCTCACTACTCCAGGTTGCTCAAGGCCTCATCTAACTTGGCCTTGAACACTTCCACAAGCTCCCTGGGCAACCTGTGCCAGTGTCTCCCCACCCTCATTGTCAAGAATTCCTTCTCATTCTTCAGTCTCACTCTCCCCTCTCCCAGCTCAAAGCCTTTCCCCCCTCGCCCTGTTGCTCCCAGCCCTTGTCGGAAGTCCCTCCCCAGCTCTCCTTTAGCCCCCTTCAGACACTGGAAGGGTTGCAGCTAAAGAGCAGTCTTGAACCTCTCTGGTTTAGGTCTGTGTGATCAGGAGCTGGGTTGTGCCATGTGCACGGAGCTGGCCTAGGACTTCTGCTTTCGAGGCTTGATAGAAAGTGCAGCTCAGGGTGACGAGGCAGTGGCACCGTTCTCCGGACACCTCAGCCTGACTCAAATGGTTGCTCTCTCAGCTCAGCCAGTCGGCCACCAGGCAGTCTCTGTTGTCTCACCTCTACCAAGAGCTCACCCAGCTGCTTGGGGCAGGGCTGGCCCCGGCAGGGCTCTCAACAGAGAAAGGTTCAGTTAATTCAGACAGCTTCTGTGGAAGCTGGGTGTAGAAGACTCCATGCTCCCTGCTGTGTCAGGAGAGGTTGTGCCAGCTGTGGTGACAGCCAGCCCCAGGGTAATGGAGCTGGTACTGGCCTGGGCAGGATGCCTGGCAGGTGGCAGTGGTCAGGAAGGGCTCAGATCCACTCCCTGTGTCTTGATCAGGCAGGGAAAGGTTCATCCTTCTGGGCTGCCTTCTGGCTGCCTTGGTGAGGTATAGCCCATGTCTGAGCTGTGTCTAGCAGACTTTAGGGCCTGTCCTCCCTCCTTGTGCTGGAGCTGCTGGGGGTGAGGAGCAGTGCTGAGTGCTCCTGACGTTTAGGAAAGTTCCAGTGTCCTCTGTCACCTTTCTGAGCTCCTCCTGGTTGAGCAGTGGCACAGCAGATGCTAGAGGCATGTTTGTGTGTTTTCTAGGTAAGCCCTATTGTGTTTAACCCACTTGCGGGGGAAGAACCCCTTTGGTCAAGTGAGGTTGGTGTCATTCAGAACTGATAATCTGAGAAGTCACTTCTTGCCCTCCTGCAGAGTGAAAGCAATGCTGGAGAACTTCCTCAGCCTCTTATTTTCTAAGGGTGAAGTTGAGAAAGACTCAGGTGAAAATGGCTTGAGGTCAGTGCAATTGTGGGTGACAAACATGAGCCCAGAGGACTCCAAATCACTTTGAGACCTGTCCAAGGCTGGCCATGCGCTCTTGAAGGTGTCACTGATGCTCAAGCTGCAAAGCTGGGGAAGTGAAACCCAGTGCTGGTGTAAGAAAGAGCAGCCTGAGAGCTCTGCTGGCTTGACCCACCTTATCTTCTACTGCTTACTTCATTTACTTTTGCCTCTAGTACTTTGAATTGTGACTCTCCCCTGGGCCACGTGAAGATGTTTACTCAGGCAGCCTCCATGTGTGGAGTGCGTAAACATTCCTGTTTTCCCTGCTCACTCCCAAGATCCTGCAGCTGTGGGAAAGGAGGACAGAATGGGTCGGGAGACCAAACTCTCTCTCTCACAGGGAAACTCAGTTGCGATTTGAAGGTGTCTTTGAATCGAGATTGTTCCCAAGCCGTTCCACAGTATCCATTCCTAGAAGCTTTGAAATCATCCAAGTAGTTTCTTGGTCTTTTGGTGGAGTTGCAGTGCCCTACGGTTCAGTGTCTGTTGTGGCTCATGTTTGGAGGCTGAATTCTGCAGCTTGCAGGGGGCTGATGCTTCAGTTTGGTAGAGTGATTGCTGCTGTGCTGAGAAGAGTTTGTTTTGAAACCCTGTTCTGGGAGGCCAGCCCATAGCGCTGAAAGTCCTCCTTGCCTGTGGCTTGAGGTGGTGACCCTCTGCTGAGGAAGGTTTGGGGCAGCTCTTGAGCTGGTTGTTGATATTTGAGCTTTCCATTAGGGTGTGGGGGTGACTGACAGAGCAATCCTTCCTTGGGTTCCTGCGTGTCCAGGACTCGTGTTTTGTTCTGTTATTTTGTGTCTCCAGGGCTGTCAGCTCCCTGTGGGACAGCTCCGACGCCACTTCCCTGGGCAGGATGAGAAACAAACCAATCGATGCAGAGCGTTAGGAGGGAGGAAGGGTGGGAAAGCCTCGGGTGTGCTAACCGTGGTGACAGCAAAAAGCTCAGAAGGAAGAAGCTTTCTGTGATGCAAGCTGTGTCAGAGGAGAGCAAGCTCTTGTGTTTTAAGGCTGTTGAGAGGAGCAGTGAGGCAATAACCCTTTCTTCTGCTGCAGCTCTGGGAGGGCGATGAGGCAGGTCACAAACTGTCCCGACCAAAGCACAGGCTCCCAGCAAGGTCTGTTTCCCCCAGAGGAGCTCCAGAAAGGAGTGACTTCAGCAAACCAAACCAACGCTGTTTTCCTTTGACTGGTAACTCCTAAATGCAGTGCAGGGGAAGTGTTTTGAAGTTCAGTAAGCCACAACTTCTGAGTAAGGAAACTCTTCCTTGATTAGTGCCTGTGGAAGCCAGCACTGGGGACTGTCCCAGCTGGGGACCCGCTGCTGGACCAGAGAGGATGCAGGAGGGGTACAGCACAGGCAGACTTTGACCTGCATCTGGTATGTCCATGAAATGTTGTTCAGTTTCTATCCCAGCTTCAAATGTAGAAGCTCTTTTAAGAAGAGATTGAAAGTCAACATTGTAGTAAAGGTCTTAGTTACAGAGTGTTGGGGTAAAAAAAAGGGATTTAATGGCTGTTATAAGAAAACAGCAACAATAAAACCTGGGAAATTGAGGTTAATGCTAAAATGTCTCCAACTCTGCCTGCTTTGACTGTGTCCATCCAGCAATGGATGTGTCAGGGTGAGTGAAAAGCTGTTGCAGCTTCTCAATCTCAGCTGGGTGTTATTTAAAGTATTCAGAAGGAAAAGATCGAGTCTGGTTTTAGTCACCAGGAGCAGCTTTGGGCACCATTCTCACCGGTGTGAGAGATCTGTTGTTTGATTTCCAGTTTGGCAAGACACAACGTAACAATTAGTTGGTAAACAGTACAGACGGTCCCACTTCCTCTTCCTAGAATGGGGGGTGGTGGTGGTTCTGTGTTTTGACCTTGATCTGCAGTCCTGCCTGCTCCGCCTGCTGTCCCCCTGGGCTGTGCTGTCCTCCTGGCAGCAGCACTTAGTGTTGGTTTGGTGGCTGCTGTGCAGAGCACTGCCGGAGAGTGGGGCTGGAGTTTGCAGGCACAAGATGTAGAAGGTCCTGCAGTTAGTGATGGTTGCTGGACAGCCTTGTTCTGCTGCCTTGTTCCCTAAGTCACTTCTTGCAGTGACAAATGTGCCCCGGCTGGCTGCTCTGGCCACAAAAGATGAATGCAAACATCGATATGATCAGGGTGTGAGGTTCACAAAAAGCAGCAAAGCTGTGCTCCGGCTCCTCCTTTTTATGGTTCTGACTTCTCAGTTTCCTCTGCAGGCTCAGAGCCAGGGCAGTGTTGTTAGTGTTTTGCAGACTCCTGAGATAAGGTATTGTGATGTGTTGGTGAGAAATTCACGTGGGCAGGATTCTGTCTTGATTCTTGTTAGGAAAAGTGGCTGTGAGCTGGGTTAATGTCGTTCCAGACCCCAACCAAAAGGGCACAGCAGCCCTCCTGTATGCCTGCACAGGGAGGGAATCAATAACACAGAGCCCTGTTTGCTTTGGAAGGGCTAAACTGACCTTGCTTGGGAGCAAAGGAGTTTCTTGCCTGAGCTGTGGTTCACTGGAGGTCTCTGGTTGAACGTTGGGATTGTTTAGATGAGACAAAAGCCTTCAGGAAGCCAGGAGATGAGTTCTGGGAGTCTAACTTGGGTTCAGGCTGATTTTGAGTGTTTCAATCTGCAGTGGAAAATGGGGGTGGGAGGTGACAGCTTCCCCAGTCTCTAATTCTGTGACTAACCTCAAGTTCTGGAGATCTTTTGTTGCTGAAGCTGGTTTTCATTCCACCCAGTGTGAAGTGCTTCAGGGTCAGATAGAGTCGGGGACAGGGAGTGAGGAGAATAACTGCAATTGCTCAGCTGCTGGGAGCCAGTGGGTGCAAACCCCTGCTCTGCTTCTCTGGTGAGAGAGGAGGTTGGGAAGCTCCATCTGAGGCTGTGTACTGCAGGAACTGGTTTGCCCAGCAGCTGAGGCGGAATGACCTAGGCACTGGGATTGTGCCATGGTGCAGCAGAGGCCATGACTCAGGTCTCCTGCTGGCCTAAGGGCTGCTCCTCTCTCTTGGGTTTTGGCGAGGAGCTGTGGTGGGAAGAGAAGAGGTTTCTCTGTTTCTCTCTTGTTTTGAGTGGTCTTCCTGTGGCTTTTCTGGCGAGTTCAGTTTGCAGTGACTCTAGTGGCAGCAGACCTTGGTATCTTCTGTGTGCTCGAGGGTCACAGGCTCTGCTTTCTGTTAGGATAATACTTCCTAGAGCCAAGCCAGGAGGGCTGGAGAGTGGGGTTGGGGTTTTAGCACCGTTATGCTGACTTTATGCCACTCAGGTTCAGGGGCTTGAAGCTCCTGTAGGTGCTTGCAGCATTTCTTTGAATGTCCTTGAAAAGAAGAAAGGAGTTGTGCAAAAAGCTCTTCTGCAGCAGTGGCTAAATAGCCCTTTGGAACAATTCAGTTGTGCCAGCCCTGAGAGGGTGGCTGCTGAGGGGAGGTTTGCATCTCTCTTGGTTTGATTTGGTTTGTTTTTCTCAAGAAGTTAATGTCTTTAATTATCACCGTTGTGATTTACACTGACTTCTCATTTCCCTTCCCCTGCCTGTAGGCCCTATGAGAAAAAGGGAAAGCTAAGGATGCTGGAGCAGAACAATGGATTTCTCTTTCTCTTTCATGCAAGGGATCATGGGAAACACAATTCAGCAACCACCTCAACTCATTGACTCGGCCAACATCCGCCAAGAGGATGCCTTTGACGGCACCAGCAGCGACCTCCCCGAAGATGGCGGCCAGACGCCCTACGAGGCCGCCCTGCAGCAAGGCTTCCCCTACCCGACGCCCACGCCCGAGGAGCTGCCCCCCATCACCAACGGCTACCCACCCTCCATCAGCATGTACGAACCTCAAGCCAAGTACCAGGCCTACGCCCAGTATCCCAACGGCTCCGCCAACGGCTTTGGTACGGGCAGGACCTTTAGCCCCGCGGAGTATTACCAGCTGGAGAACTCAAGCAGCGCCAGGCCCCACGACCTTCTGGAGAAGCCTTCCCCTCCTCAGCCACCGGCTCCCCCGCCGCCCCCGGCCGTCTCCCAGCCGGTGGTTCCAAAGAAGACTGGTTCCCCAGAGATCAAACTCAAAATAACCAAAACTATCCAGAACGGCAGGGAACTCTTTGAGTCCTCTCTGTGCGGGGACCTGCTGAACGAGGTCCAAGCCAGTGAGTATGCAAAGGCCAAACACGAAGGCAGGAAAGAGAAAAGGAAAAAGAGTAGCAAGCACGACTCTTCCCGAGCGGAAGAGCGCAAGGCACACAAAATGCCCAAGGTAGAACCAGAGGAGCAAAATGTAAGTGGCAAAAGAAAACAACCAACCCAACCAACCCCCAGTGCCAGCCGGCTGTGCTGCTGATGTTGTTGGTGCAGTTCTCTGTCTTCCATGCTCTTTCTCCCTTACTCTCAGTTCTACACCATGAGGCTTTTGCTTCCCTGTCAGATGTTCCCTGTTGCCTTGCTGGCAGCTCTACTTCCAGCCATAGTTCCTTGAGTGCTGTGTCCAGTTCTAGGCTCCTCAATTCAAGAGAGATGTTGAGGTGCTGGAAGGTGTTTGGAGAAGGGCAGCAAGGCTGGGGAGGGGCCTGGAGCACAGCCCTGTGAGGAGAGGCTGAGGGAGCTGGGGGTGTGCAGCCTGCAGCAGAGGAGGCTCAGGGCAGAGCTCATTGCTGTCTGCAGCTCCCTGTAGGGAGGCTGTAGCCAGCTGGGGTTGGGCTCTGCTGCCAGGCAGCCAGGGCCAGAAGAAGGGGACTCAGCCTGAAGCTGTGCCAGGGCAGGTTCAGGCTGGATGTTAGGAGGAAATTGTGCCCAGAGAGAGTGATTGGCACTGGAATGGGCTGCCCAGGGAGGTGGTGGAGTGCCCATGGCTGGAGGTGTTGAAGCCAAGCCTGGCTGGGGCACTTAGTGCCATGGTCTGGTTGATTGGGCAGGGCTGGGGGCTAGGTTGGGCTGGATGATCTCGGAGGTCTCTTCCAACCTGCTTGATTCTAAGACACCACCCACAGGGTTGGCTTAAAGGCTGTTGTGAAAATAAATATTTAAAGCCCACATTTTCCATCTAGGAAGCTGGAATTTGGGTCCCTCCTGCATTTCATATAGGCAGGAAATGAGTTTCCTGGTTGCTGTGGTTTGGGGGTTCTATGGAAGAACCACGGATTAGGCTCACTTAAAACTTCTTCACTTTGATGCTGCTGGAGGCCTGGAGCAGTCTGCCAAGAGAAGTTGTGGAGTGTGTTTCTCTGGAGATGTTCCAAACCCACCTGGATGGTGTGATCCTGGGCGAGCTCCTGTGGGTGTCCCTGCTTTAGCAGGAGGGTTGGGCTGGATGATCTCCAGAGGGCACTTCCAACCCTACCATGCTGGGATTCTGGGATTTCTTTGAATCTAATCTGGTTTAGTGTTATTTGGTGGTTTAGCTTGCTCTGAGTGTGCTGCTCTTTGGACAGTGGTAAAATTGGAGCTTTGGGCCAAAAGCAGAGACATTGCTAAAACCTCAGGTTGTGCCAGGGGAAGGTGAAGATGGACATGAAGAACAACTTCAGGATCACAGGATGTTAGGGGTTGGAAGAGACCTCCATAGGTCATCGAGTCCAACCCCCCTGCCACAGCAGGACCATGGACTCTAGCCCAGGTTGCACAGGAATGCACCCAGGCAGGGCTTGAAAGTCTCCAGAGAAGGAGAACCAGAGTTGTCAAGGCCTTGTTCAGACTCTCCAGGGCCGTGGTGGAATCTCCATCCCTGGAGGGATTCAAAGCTGTAGAGATGTGGTGCTGAGGGCCATGGTTTAGTGGTGACCTGGTAGTGCTGGGTTAATGCTTGGACTCGATCTGAAAGATCTCTTCCAACCAAAACAATTCTGTGATTCAGTTCTGTTCTTCCATGGTTCTGCCTCTCCACTTGGTGCCAGGTGGGAGATGAGGTTCCTGGGAGCGTTCAGCACTCCAAAGTTACTGAACCTTTGAAAGATATTCTAAATGTGGTGACAATGTACCAAACCCCAGGAACTCTGGGAGGGTTCCTAGAAGCCAGCAGAAAGTGGTGTTCTAACCCAGTGAGCAAATTGGAAGTCTCAGCTGACTCAGCAAACCTTGGGAAGCTGAGCACTGGTGTCTGCTTCAGTTCCTGTTGGGGTTTGTGCTGTGGTTGTCCACACACAGGGCTGTAGGTGTCAGAGGAGTTTTAACTCTGATTCCAGCAAGTAGAGACACAAATTACTGGTTTCACTACTCTCAACCATTCTTTTTCTTTCAGTTTTTTAGGCCACTTCATTACCTCTGTCTCCTTTTCTCTTGGTTTTTCCTGTGCTATTGATTTCTGTGTCTCAGTCTCGGGAGGGAGGGAGGGAGTGGTGAGAGGCAGCGATGGGGAAGTTGCCATATCAGGCCCAGCTCAGGCTGTTACAGGACACAGGCAAGTTTTAGTAAGTTCCTGTGAATGCCCTGGGTTTTGGGAGGTCTGGGAGAAGATCCTGTCCTGTAGGACCAGACTCTGCTCTAGTGAAGCAGGTTCATGTGCTTGGTGTAGTGTTCTTAGTAGTGGTGGTGGTTTTGATAGGAAACTTCCTGGCTTCATACACACATCCCTCACCAGGATTGTTGACAACTGTTGGATCTCCCTCCTGGTAAGCAAACCTCTTCTAGAGGGCAGGTTGGTGACATATCAATGTTTTGAGCTTCTAGATTTAATTACTGTAGCTGACTCTAACAAAGCTCAGCAAGATCTTTATGAGCATTGTAATCCCAACTCGACCTGGACTCTCCAGCTGCAGTCCCAATGGTCCCTGACTCTGCTTGTACAGCATTTTCTTCATCTCAGAAGTGCTGTTTGAAGCCACTTTCAAGTAGCTGCAGGAGCTGTCACGTGGAGGCAGTTGTGATGGGGAGACATCACCTCTGTGCTTGTGTTATGCCTGCATAGTGAGGAAGGACAGGTCTGTTCTCATGGCCAGTCCTGTGCTTGTGCTGTACCTGCATGGAGAGGAAGGAGAGGTCTGTTCTCATGGCCAGCTCTGCTGCTCCCCCATGCTGCTCGCAGACCTGTCCTTTGTTTGCTGGAATTGTACATTTGACCTCAAAGCATCACTTAGATCAAACCTGAGTGAGTTTAGCTCCTTCAGGATTCAGCTAAAGGCTTTACCCAGGTGGTCTGGTTTTATCTCAAGGCCTCTAGCACCATCAATGTTGCCTTACCATTTTGTCCTCCCTCTTAGCAGGGACTCCAGTTCTGCTCTTGAAGCTTTGGCTGTGCCTCTGGTTGTCATGAGGATGTAATTTGTCTTTCCCACTCTGTCTGTCCCACTCTGAACTGAAACCTTGCCTCTCACATTCCAAGTCCTAGTCATGTCCATCATCCAGGACTCACCAGAAATCTTGCTCTTGCTTCTGTGCTCCCTGTTGTTTCCATTTCCCTTCCAGAAGATGTTGTTGCAGTAAATCTCTGGTGTTCTTCACCCCTGTTTCAGCCAGGCCACTCTGCTGGGAACAGGATTTTGTGCTGATGGGTTTCATTATGAGTTATCCAGCACGGACTCAGTTTCACCCTCCCACCAGCTGGTTTTCCACTGCACAATTCCATCTTGTGTATTGTCATCATCTTCAGTATTAATGCTGTGGGACTTGCCACTTGGAATCTTCTGAGCAGGAGCAAACAGTTTCTGGTACAACTTCAGCTGGTTTACACTGTTCTGCTCAGCATGGCTGTATGAAAACAAGGTGATGTGCAGCTGTGTCCTGCCACTGGCATCTCTGGAAGCTCACCAACTCAGGGCTGATTTGAACTGAAAATGTTATGAAAACCTTGTTGAAGATTGAGTTTGGAATGCTTGTGTTTTCTGAGTGCCTCTGCTGCTGAGCTGTGCTCTGTGAGGAGCTGGATGCTGCAAGCTGTGCACCCAGCTTGGCTCTTGCGCAGAGGTGAGCTGCCCACTAACTCTGTAGCAAAAGGTGTGCTGGAGTCCCAGGGAGGAGTGAATTCTGTCCAGCAAATGCTGATATAATTGCTCTTAGATGATAGTTTTCTACAGCCAGCTCCAAATGGGACCTTGGCTTATGCCAGCACTGTCCTTGGTTGTTCTCAGTGAGGTCTCCACGCGTGTTTGCCTGAGCTGAGGCAGGTCCTGCTGTCTTCATTTGCAGTGCACTGGCTACCGTTTGGATCTACAGCATTATTTGTTTCTCACTGCACTTGTGACTCCTCTTTATGCTCTTTGAATCCTTTGCTTACTTCTCTACTCCAGTAAAGCAAATGCCTGCTTTCTGTCCCATCAGATAGCTCCTGACCCACTGTTATCTTCTCAGCCTCTGAGCCTTCAAGCTGCCCGTCGTGGCCACACCACTGCTTGTGTTGGCTTCTGCTCAGTGGTGATCTCTCCTTGGCCAAAACCACCTCCTACCCTACTGTGCCAGAATAAGCCATGTGCCTCCTCAGCCTGGCTGAGAAATGCCCCAAAAGCTTTCAATTGTTGACTTCTGACCCTCCAAATACCTTTTATTTGTCAACTCCATGCAGTGCAACATCACCGGTACCGTTTTCACCTTGTGTGTTTCCTATGCTTCTGGTCACTCAGATTTTGCAGCCAGACTCACCTGCAGATACTTTTCATGCCTCCTCCTCTGGCTCTCTGGAGTTATCACAAAGACACAGGAACATTCAGGTTGGAAAAGACCCTCAGGATCACCAAGCCCAATCTATAATCCTACTCTACAAGGCTCACTCTAAACCATATCCCCAAGCACCATATCCAGACGACTTTTAAACACATCCAGGGTTGGTGACTCCACCACCTCCCTGGGCAGTTCATTCCAGTGCCTGACCACTCTTGCTGGGATTTTTCTTTTCCCTAATATCCAGTCTAAACCTACCCAGTGGCAGCTTGAGACCAATCTCTCTTGTGGTATGTTCGTTTAGGAGGAAAGGGGGTTGGGTTTTCTCTCCCTCTGTGTACATTGTCACAGGAGAATACCTCTCTCGGTGTGGTGTTGATTAAAAAGATGCAGAGGGAAAAGTTTGGGACTGTGATGCTGCTGTGCTTTGGACTGGCCATGAGGAGTCACCATTCTCACATTTCCTGGCTTTGTGGCTGCCTTTCTATCTCTGACTTGTTTTTTTTCCCCTGCCTGGTTTCATTATCTCTCTTTCAAGCCATTTCTTTACTGTCTCCTTACCTTGTTTGTCTTTGTTTTCCTTTTTTATTTCTCTCTCTCTGCATTCTCACCCATTTTCTAGAGACCAAATGAGAGGCTTAGCATGGTGTCAGAGAGACCAAGAGAAGAAGCAGTGGTGGAGGACACCCCGGTTAGTACAGCCACTAATTAACACTCTCTCAACTTCTGGGACTAATTACTACATGGAACCTTTAATTTGTGGGATAAATCTGTTGCTGTGTCTTTGAAGCTCTTCATTAATCATTACTGCATCCAAACATCTCTCCTTGTGTTGTATTTATTGCTCTATTTGATCCCCAGAGCAAACTCCTTCACTCATGAAGCAGAAACTTGTTTGGAGTGCAGGGAGGTTGCTGTTGTGTGTCCTGCTTTGTCACTGCCTGTCCTGTGCCAGCCCTGGCTGTAATTTGGGGTGCAGGGAGGTTGCTGTTGTGTGTCCTGCTTTGTCACTGCCTGTCCTGTGCCAGCCCTGGCTGTAATTTGGGGTGCAGGGAGGTTGCTGCTGTGTGTCCTGCTTTGTCACTGCCGGTCCTGTGCCAGCCCTGGCTGTAATTTGGGGTGCAGGGAGGTTGCTGTTGTGTGTCCTGCTTCGTCACTGCCTGTCCTGTGCCAGCCCTGGCTGTAGTTTGGGGTGCAGGGAGGTTGCTGTTGTGTGCCCTGCTTTGTCACTGCCTGTCCTGTGCCAGCCCTGGCTGTAGTTTGGGGTGCAGGGAGGCTGCTGTTGTGTGTCCTGCTTTGTCACTGCCGGTCCTGTGCCAGCCCTGGCTGTAGTTTGGGGTGCAGAGAGGTTGCTGTTGTGTGTCCTGCTCTGTCACTGCCTGTCCTGTGCCAGCCCTGGCTGTAGGTGATTCCTTCCTGTTGTGTTTCTAAGGGATGTTTCTCTTGTGTTAAATTATCACACCTGAGGGGTAGCTGGGGGAAAAACATGTCCCTGTGGGTACTGTGTGCATCTGGGAGTGCACTAAGTGTTCTCCTGTGGCTCTAAGCTTGCTCTTTCTTTGTAGGTCCAGCAGGTGATGCCTTCTCTCCCAACACAAGTCACCCATGACATCAAGTTTCAGGTTGGCGATCTGGTTTGGTCCAAGGTGGGAACGTACCCATGGTGGCCTTGCATGGTTTCATGTGACCCACAGCTTGATGTTCATACCAAAATTAACACAAGAGGTAAGAGAGGAGGAGCTTTGCCAGAGCATGTCAGGTGTCTGTAGCTCTAGTTCCAGTATTTTCTCTTTGCTCTCCTGGGTGGGATGAGTTCTGATTGCCTGTGTGCTGGGCAGGGCTCTTCTGAAGTGTGTCCAACTAGTCCCTGTGAAATGAGGGCTGCAGATGAGCACAGGCTTTGTGCACAGCTGTGCAGTGTTCTGCAGCTGGCCCCAGAGGGCACTGCTAGGTGGCTCAATTTGCCTCTCACCTTAAGCCGGGCTGGATCTAGGCCCTAAACTAGCTCAGCACTTCCAGCTGCAGGGGTTGAGTGATGTGGAGGAGGAAGGCATGAGCTCAAGCAGCCAAGTGGTGCTGACCAAGCTGCTGACTGGGGTTTGTCCTCTCCAGGTGCCCGTGAATACCATGTTCAGTTCTTCAGCAACCAGCCGGAGAGGGCCTGGGTGCACGAGAAGCGAGTGCGCGAGTACAGGGGGCACAAGCAGTACGAGCAGCTGCTGGCCGAGGCTGCCAAGCAAGCCAGCAACCACTCTGAGAAGCAGAAGGTAGGAGCAGCACGAGTGGGGTGGAGGCTTGGCTGCAGGGCCCATGTGAGTGCAGCTCTGCTGGGCCAGCTGTGAGGCTCGGCAGTGCTTTGCCCTGCGAGTTGCCTGCATTGCCCTGGCAGCAGTGTTCCTCACAGAGGTAACAGCAATGATTCCATGCTCCTGACTTTGATGTGAAGGCTGATAGCTGAGCCTGCTTTGTCAGCTCCTGATGGCAGTCATCCTGGGCACGGGAGAGAATTTTAACCTGTAGCAGAACAGGAAATCAAAGCAGTGCCTGTGTGTTCCTTATTAACCTGCTCTCTGGCAAGCAGAGTCGTTAAGGGGCATTCTTCAGCCCCTGGTACCAGTGGGTGTGTTCTCCATTGCTCCTGGAGAGGAAGTGTTAGCTACAGGAGCTGCTGCAGATGACCTCCTTCAGTATCTTGAGTAGCATAAATATTGACTGATGTGGAAGGAATGTGGACTTCCTACAAGGGCTTGTAGTGACAGGATGAGGGCAATGGCTTTGGGCTGGAAGAGGGGAGATGTAGACTGGATACAAGGAAGGGATTCTTTGCATTGAGCTTGGGGAGACACCAGAACAGGTTGGCCAGGGAGGTTGTGGCTGCTCCCTCCCTGGAGGTGTTCGAGGCCAGGTGGGATGAGGCCTTGAGCAACCTGTGCTGGTGGGAGGTGTCCCTGCCTCTGGCAGGGGGTTGGAACTGAATGATACTGAAGGTCCCTTCCAACCCAAACCATGTTAGGATTCTTTGGAAGGAGTGTTTGAAGTAAAATGAGGAGGATTTTGCAGGTGCATAAATTAGGATTAATTCTTTGCCTCGGAATTAGGGGCTTGGGTACTGCCTCCTGGTGTTGCCTCCAGTGGAGCTGTGACTCAGGGCAGACCCTTTTTAACGGTGGCACAGTCCGGCTCGAGCATCTGCTGGTGCCCTGAGCAGGGGATTCTCTGTCCACTTTCCAAAAGCACCCTGTAAAGGGCCAGCAAACTCAAATCTGCTGCCTGGGGAGGTTTCAAGCTCAGGATTGCATCTGAAGCTCTACCCCTGCCAAAGTCTGCAGTGTAATTAGCTGCTTGTCTCTGTTCCTTAAGATCCGCAAGCCCAGGCCGCAGCGGGAGCGAGCTCAGTGGGACATTGGCATTGCCCACGCTGAGAAGGCCTTGAAAATGACTCGGGAAGAAAGGATAGAGCAATACACCTTCATTTACGTAGACAAAGAGCCAGAGGAGGCTTTGTCAAAAGCCAAAAAGACTGCTGCCTCTAAATCGGAGAGCAAAAAGAACCGCAGGCCCAAGCCGGCCCCCAGCGGCCAGCCCGAGCACGCCAGCGCCGGGGCAGCGTCGCCGTCCAGCGCCGAGGGGCGCAGGCAGAGCCAGCGGCGCCACTCCAGCGTGGAAGAGGAGGAGCCACCTCCCGTCAAAATCGCCTGGAAAACAGCTGCAGCTCGAAAATCCTTACCGGCCTCCATCACCATGCACAACCTGGACCTTCAGAAATGTAACATGTCTCCGGTTGTTAAAATTGAGCAGGTTTTTGCCCTTCAGAACGCTGCTGGGGACGGGAAGCTCATCGACCAGTTTGTTTATTCCACTAAGGTAGGTGCCCTGTGTGGTGGCTCCTTTCCCTCATCAGTTATCTCAGGTGTGTCTTACCATGGAGTTTACTCCCTCCCCCCAAGCCAGGGCTGGCAGAAGCCTTTCAGCTGGGTAGTTGCAGCAGCTCCAGGATGGAGGTTGTCCTTGCTCCAGGTCCCAACTCTTCCCTGTGCTGGCTGGGAGGAGGGAAGGGTTTTTTGTGCACAGGGCTGCCACAAAGGCTTGGGAATCACACAGTCAGAGAATCATCGAGGTTGGAAAAGATCTCTCAGATCATGAGATGGATGAGGTCTTGGGTGACCTGTTCTCGTGGGAGGTGTCCCTGCCTGTGTCCTTACCTACCTGGAACTAGATGATTTTTGAGGTCCCTTCCAACCTAAACCATTCTGTGATTCTGTGATCATCAGGTCCAGCCAACACCTCCGTGGGCAGTAGGAGCAAGACCCAAGGGCTGCTTCTGGCTCTGAGCAATGTGCCCAGCTGAAAAACAGCATCTGACTAGGGCTGACCACTGCCGAAAGAGCTGTGCCACTTCTCCTTATGGGACATGTCACTGATGGGCCCAGCCTTGGTGTGGGGCTTCCCACACCACAGCAACCCATCCAGAAAGGGAGCAGGCTCCATCCTGGAAGCTCTAATTGGAGAGGTGACATCTAACAGAAGACAGCTGTGACATCAGAATCCTTCAGCATGCACCCAGAGATCTCCAGCTGTGACTGGTGGCCGAGGAGCTTCCTACAGATGCTCATGTTCAAAATACTGAAGCTGAATTTCAGCTTTCTAGCTGAAACAGGTTGCCCAGAGATGTGGTTGAGGCCTCATCCCTGGAGACATTCAAGGTCAAACTTGATGGGACCTTGAGCAACCTGCTGCAATTGGAGGTGTCCCTGCTGACTGCAGGAGTGTTGGACAAGCTGACCTTTGGAGGGTCCCTTCTGACCTGATGCATTCTGTGATTTGTGAAACAATCCAGAAATTCTCTGGAAGCCTTCACCCCCTGAGCTCTGTAGGAAACATGAGATGTTCAACATCTTTAGTGATGATCTGGACTAGGGGATTGAATCCAGCATCAATAAGTTTGCAGATGACACCAAGCTAGGAGCAGGTGTGGAGCTGTTGGAGAGTAGGAGAGCCCTGCAGAGGGACCTGGCCAGGCTGGATGGGTGGGCAGAGGCCAATGGGATGAGACTGAACAAGGCCAAGTGCAGGGTTCTGCACTTTGGCCATGACAACCCCAAGCAGCACTACAGGCTGGGGACAGTGGCTGAGAGCAGCCAGGCAGAGAGGGACCTGGGGGTACTGGTAGATAGTAGCTGAAGATGAGCCAGAAGTGTGCCCAGGTGGCCAAGAGAGCCAATGGCATCCTGGCCTGGCTCAGGAACAGTTTGGCCAGTAGGATGAGGGAGGTTCTTCTGCCCTTGTACTCAACACTGCTCAGGCCACACCTTGAGTGCTGTGTCCAGTTCTGGGCTCCTCAATTCAAGAGAGATGTTGAGGTGCTGGAAGGTGTTTGGAGAAGGGCAGCAAGGCTGGGGAGGGGCCTGGAGCACAGCCCTGTGAGGAGAGGCTGAGGGAGCTGGGGGTGTGCAGCCTGCAGCAGAGGAGGCTCAGGGCAGAGCTCATTGCTGTCTGCAGCTCCCTGCAGGGAGGCTGTAGCCAGCTGGGGTTGGGCTCTTCTCCCAGGCAACCAGCAACAGAAGAAGGGGACACAGCCTCAAGTTGTGCTGGGGGAAGTCCAGACTGGCTGCTAGGAGGAAGTTCTTCACAGAGAGAGTGATTGGCATTGGAATGGGCTGCCCAGGGAGGTGGTGAAGTCACTGCCCCTGGGGGTGTTCAAGAGAAGACTGGATGAGGCACTTAGTGCCATGGTCTGGGTGACTGGATAGGGCTGGGTGCTAGGTTGGCCTGGATGAGCTTGAAGGTCTCTTCCAACCTGGTTGATTCCATGATTCTATGATGCCAAACATGTCAATGATGTGCTGAAAAATTAACTACCTTTTGTGTAACAGACTTTTAAATTGAGTTCTGCCTCCCAGCTTCCTTCAGGTGCACAGCAGCTTCTCACAGTCAGTGTAAGGAAAAGGTTTAGGACTATTTCTCTGCCTCCTTCTTCTGCCTCTCTACCTGGAGGGTATTTATTTCATCCTAAGCATTATAGAGAAGGTAATGTTTAGAAAAGTCCTTGCAATGTGTTCTTGGTGGTTTTATTTTTCCTTGAGGGAGGGAAGATGGAGAGGGCTGGAAAGGTCTGCAGGGAAGCAGCTTGGTAGCAGCTTTCACCTTGGTGGTGTTTTGTGTGGAGTGTTTCTGCTCTTGAGATTTAGGAGTGGATCAAATTGCCTGTTAAGAAAAATTAGGTTAAGACAATCTCTTTTTGTTTGTTTGTTTTTTTCTTTCCAAGGGAGTTGGTAACAAACCAGAAATAAGCATCAAAGGACAAGAGAAACTTAACTCTTCATCAGCCCAGAGAAATGAAAAAGCAGCAGTGCAAAATGTGTCCTCTCCTGAAACAACTTCAGGGTCGACAGGTAGGAGCAACTGCAGAATGCTTGTCTGAACTGGAAATGCAAATCTCAGAGTCAGCATTGTCTCATCAGTTACAGTTCATCATCATTAACACCTCTGTGCCTGCACAGTGCTTGTACCCAGCGTGGCTGGTGCCACACGCGATGAGCCCGAGGGCTGAGGAGCACAGGATGACTTTGGGATGGGATTGGCTGGTTTGGTCCCTCAGCTTTTTAGTAGCTGCAGCTTAAGAGTATCTTAAGTCATCAAATCAGGATGGTGGATGCCTGGTGGAGAGCAGATGGCCAAGTCGGTGTGGAAGACACTGGATGTGTGTTAGCAGGGTGCTGGAGTGGGATCCTGCACCGCATGTGAGGTACAGCTGGGATCAGAGGAGAGTCTGGCAGTGGTGCGGTTCAGAGAGGGGTGGCTCCCAGCTGGGTGCTTTCCTAGGCTTGGCCTGAGATCCTGCATGACCTTCCTAAAGGATGGTGACCATTTAAATGGCTTCAGCTGACTCCATCAGCAGGAGGAGGAGGTTCTTCCTTCTGAAGGCATTGTCGGGGCCCTGTCCTGAAGTGCTGCACTTCAGAGGTTCTTGTCTGAGGGAGAAGAACCACTGAAACAAAAGAATGGAGCTGGGAAGGGAAGGCCTGGAGCTGTCTGTCTGAGGTTTAATTTGTAGTGCAGCAGAAGAGAAAGGTCCACAGGATGAATGCCTTCTAGGCTTGCAACAGAAAGTCAATGCTTTTATGTTGCTGTTTGAGAAACAGCTGATGGGAATTCCCTGAGTTCTTCCAGAGGGATTTGGCTTTGCCCAGCAGCACAGGGTTGTCTGCAGGATGTCCTTTGGCTGTCCTCAGGCAGAGGCAGAAACCCTTTGGTGAAAGGGTGGAGGTTCCTGAAGAGAGAGTTTTGAGTCATCCTAACCTAAGAGCTTTTCAAGTTCCTTCAGCCTTTACAGTGACTTCTGTTTTCTCAGCCACAGTTTGTGCAGGCAGTGTCAAATCCACAGTAACTGTTGCATGTTTGCTGCTGTGCTTTTAACCGAATCATGTCCATGTAACCTTGTCAGGAGCCTAGTGAGGTTCAACAAGGGTAAGTGCAGAGTCCTGCATCTGGGAAGGAATCATGAATTGCACCAGGAGAGGCTGAGAGGTGATCTGCTGGAAAGCAGCCCTATGGAGAAGGAGCTGGGAGTGCTGCTGGACAGCAAGTTCTCCATGGCACAGCAGTGTGCCCTTGTGGCCAGGAAGGCCAATGGGTGGAGGAGTGTACCCAGCAGATCCAGGGAGCTTCTCCTCCCCCTCTGCTCTGCTCTGGTGAAACCTCACCTGGAATGTTGCATCCAGTTCTGGGCTCCCCAGTTCAGGAGGGACAGGGATCTGATGGAGAGAGTCCAAGGGAGGATTGTGAAGATGCTGAAGGGGCTGGAGCCTCCATGCCAGGAGAGGCTGAGGGACCTGAGGATGTTTAGTCTGGTGAAGAGAAGACTGAGAGGGGATCTGATCAATGTTTATAAATAGCTGAGGGTCAGGAGAGAGGGCACAAACTCTGCTCAGTTGTGCCCTGGGATAGACCAAGGGTCAGTGAGTATCAACTACAGTGCAAGAAGTTCCACCTCACCATGAGGAAGAACTTCTTGCCTGGAAGGGTCCCAGAGCCCTGGCACAGGCTGCCCAAAGAGGTTGTGGAGTCTCCTGTGGAGCCTTTCCAGGCCTGTCTGGATGTGTTCCTGTGTGGTGTGCACTGGATTCTATGGCCCTGCTCTGGCAGAGAGATTGGACTCAATAATCTATGGAAGTCTCTTCCACCTTCTTAACGTGCTGTGACCTTTGATCCTTGCTGTAGGCTCAAACATCCATTGGCTACAGAAAAGGACCTTTTGGATCCAGTAGGATGTACAAATGCTTATGGTGTGGAAGCAACAAAAGGTGGAAGACTGCATACAGTGCACGTGCTAAAAGCCCTCTTCTTGAGGAAAGAACTTGTGTCACTTGCCCTCTGTTTGGCCTGGAGCACAGCCCTGTGAGGAGAGACTGAGGGAGCTGGGGGTGTGCAGCCTGCAGCAGAGGAGGCTCAGGGCAGAGCTCATTGCTGTCTACAACTATCTGAAGGGAGGCTGTAGCCAGGTGGGGTTGGGCTCTGCTGCCAGGCAGCCAGGGACAGAACCAGAGGACTCAGCCTGAAGCTGTGCCAGGGCAGGTTCAGGCTGAATGTTAGGAGGAAGTTGTTGGCAGAGAGAGTGATTGGCATTGGAATGGGCTGGCCAGGGAGGTGGTGGAGTGCCCATGGCTGGAGGTGTTGAAGCCAAGCCTGGCTGGGGCACTTAGTGCCATGGTCTGGTTGGTTGGGCAGGGCTGGGGGCTAGGTTGAGCTGGATGAGCTTGGAGGTCTCTTCCAACCTGCCTGATTCTGTGATTCTCCCTCCTCAAACACCAGATCAATGAGATTGCAAGTCAAAAACCTCAGTGCTACCACAGAGCACTGTGCTCTGCAAACACCTTTCACTTCTTGTGTTTTCAGGCTCATTTTTTATGTGCAGTGTTTCATGGACTGTATTTGGGGACTTCTCACCACTGGCTGAGCGCTCCAAATGCTCTGATGTGAGCAGGGCTTCATCTGCTGCTGTTGACAGTGGTTCTGCTTTCTAGCTGTAGTTGCTGTGGCTGCTCCGTTGTTTTCAAGCAGCTGTTCCTATGTCTTGCAGCTGGAGAGGGGATTGCTGATTTGTTTCGTTCACCTGGGAACTAAAGGCTTTGCCCTCACAGGGCTCTTCAGCGGGGGCTGGTGGTGAGAATTCTGAGCCTCTTTTTTCATTTTCTTAGGCTTTTAGGTAAAACTGCAGCTGGCACCACCCTACAGAGTGGCTGAGCTTTACTTGAGTGTGCACTGCAAAGGTCACTTTCAAAGAAGTGTGGCCAGCAGGTCGAGGGAGGTGATTCTGCCCCTTTACTCCACTCTGGTGAGACCCCACCTGGAGTACTGCATCCAGTTCTGGAGCCCCTGGTACAGGAAAGATCTGGACATGCTGGAAGGTGTCCAGAGAAGGCCATGAGGATCATCTGAGGGCTGGAGCTGCTCTCCTATGAAGACAGACTGAGGGAGTTGGGGCTGCTGAGTCTGGAGAGGAGAAAGCTCTGAAGAGACCTTATTGTGGCCTTCCAGTATCTGAAGGGGGCTGCAGGAAAACTGGGGAGGGACTTTTTGGGCTGTCAGGTAGTGAAAGAACTTGGGGAGATGGAGCAAAACTGGAAGTGGGGAGATTCAGACTGGATATTAGGAAGAAGTTGTTCAGCATGAGGGTGGTGGCAGCCTGGGAGGGTATGCCCAAGGAGATGGTGGAAGCCTCATCCCTGGATGTGTTTAAGGCCAGGCTGGATGTGGCTCTGAGCAACCTGCTGTAGTGTGAGGTGTCCCTACCCATAGCAGGGGGTTGGAGCCTCATGGTCCTTGAGGTCCCTTCCAGCCCTGACAATTCTTTGATAAAGCCATTTCCAAAATGCAGGCAGTGTTTGGGCCCCCTCTCATGGGACACAACCACAAAGTCCTGTCATTTTTTCCCCCAAATTTAAGTTTTCAGTTTAAATTTTTCAAATGGAAACTCTTCCACAGCTTGCAGTGTGGTTTGTGCTGTAAGGTTTTGTGTCAGCAGGACAGCTGCCCTGTGGAGCACCAAACTTCAAGTTGTGTCTGGAAAGCTCTCCATAAGCAACAAAAAAAACATAACCAGTGTGAATGCTGAGCTCCAGAGATGTGTTCTGAAGTCTGTTTGCATTAAGCTCCAGCTCTTTGTTTGATTCTGTTACTGGTCTGATCTCTCTGTCTGTGGAGGCAGAAAGTGTTGTCAGTTGGCAAACAGCTTGGAACTGCACTGAAAGATGAAACATTCAGAAGAGGAAAGGGTATTGGTTTCATTACTGTGTCTGTTATGCCATGGTGAAGATCTTGCTGTGCCTTGGATGTACAAAGAATCCTTTAGACTGGATCTTAGGGATAAACTCTTCAGTAGGAGGGTGGTGAGACTCTGGAATAGGTTGCTCAAGGAGGTTGTAGATGCTTCCTCTCTGGGGATGTTCAGGGCCAGGCTGGATGAGGCCTTGAGCAGCGGAGTCTCAGAGCCATCCCTGCCCATGGCAGGGGTTGGAGCAGATGATCTCTGAGGTTCTTTCCAACCTGAGCCATTCTATG
The DNA here is from genome assembly GCA_013400475.1 of Tricholaema leucomelas. Lineage (NCBI taxonomy): Eukaryota > Metazoa > Chordata > Aves > Piciformes > Lybiidae > Tricholaema lacrymosa > Tricholaema leucomelas. The sequence continues at coordinate 34,273 of WAAF01020792.1, read as the reverse complement.
CTATAAGGCCAGGTTGACTGGGGCCTTGGGGTCTAGTGGGAAATGTCCCTGCCCATGGCAGGGAGTTGGAACTGGATGATCTTCAAGGCCCCTTCCAACCCAACCCATTCTATGGATGTAATGGGAATGTTTTTCCTTCTCCAGGTTCAGTAGAAAAGAAGCAACAGAGAAGATCGATTCGAACCCGCTCAGAGTCTGAGAAATCCACTGAAGTTGTGCCAAAGAAGAAGATCAAAAAGGAGCAGGTTGGCTTCCTCCATGTAGAGAGTTAAAATCTATTGTATTCATAAATGTTGTGGCTTTATATTGGTGCCTTTTTATTTTTCCTCCATGTTTTGTTGGTTTGGTTTGTTGGTTTGGTTTTGTTTTCTTTCCTCCCCCATCGGGTTTCGTTTTGGACTATCCTTCATGAAATCCCCCCTGTCACTCCCATTGCTGTGACTCTGCTCCTGCCACCTTCACAGTATCAGGCAGGCTTTGGAAAATGACAGCTCACTGATGCAAGACTCCTAACGAACCTGCCACCACCCTTCCTCTTTGAGATTTCTGTTCTCAGCACAAAACCAAACCCCCAAATGATTTCGTTTCAGTCGTTTCTATTTGATGGAATTGCCACTGAGGTTTCCTTCCTTCTGCTCTTGACTTAGCTGCTGGTTTGTGTTGAGGTTTTGGGGTGAGGGGAGAGGGTTTCTTTCCTTTTTTTTTTTTTTTTTTTTTTCCTAGACTGATTTAATCCAACCAACTCTTGAAAATGGACTTTGGAGAATGATTTGAATTTAAAAGCTGAGTTAAGGCAGATGTTTGTGTTGGCAGCAGCAGTAGAGATCTTCTGGGATATGCTCTTCTTCCTTAAGTAGCTCTAACGTGTACAGGGCACTCCTTCAGTTGGATGTCAGACAGACAAATGTTGTTGCTTTAAAAAAAAAAAAAGCAAAACAAACAAAACCCCACAAAAATGAGGAAAAAATCCTGCCTGGAAATGAGGAGGAAAGCTCAGAGGATGGACATTGACATGACAACTGAGTATGCTTTTTTTTAACAAGCTTGTCAAAGTTGTTGGTTCTTTTCCTTACCTGCTTGATTGGCTTCCCCCCTACACCTTGAGGGGTTCTCCCCACTTGAAACCTGAGTGTTTTTATAGCAAACATTTCATTCTGTAGCTTTTTTTTTCTTCCCCCCCAGGGAGAATTTTTCTATTTAAAAAAAAGAAAAGGGACAGTCAGGCAAAAGACTTCTATGGGAAGGGGAAAAACTGTTTTAGCTCTTAACTTATTCTTTGCCCTCGATGCTTCGTTTTGCACTTGATTCACTTCAGAGGTTGGAAGTGGACCCAGTCACTTATTTTCTTCTCCTGTTTTGCTTTGGAGTTTTTATTTGACTCAAAGAATGGTTTGGGTTGGAAAGGAATCTTGGAGATCATCCGGTGCCAACCCCCTGCCTTAGGCAAGGACACCTCCCACCGGCCCAGGCTGCTGCAGGCCTCCTCCAACGTGGCCTTAAACACCTCCAGGGAGGGGCAGCCACAACCTCCCTGGGCGACCTGTGCCACTCTCTCCCCGCTCTCACTTTGGAAGAGCTCTGCAGCACTCGTGGCTGTGCTCAGCAGAAATGCTCTGAACTCTGCAAAGTTTGGGGGTTGTTTTTTACTGCAACTTTAAAAGCCACTTTAATTTTAAAGCCACTTTAAAGCAACTTAAGCGTTGAGCTTGAGCTCAAGCCTCTGGCCCAGAAGCTGTCGCAGCCTCCCTGTTTTCAGATGAGTCCTTTTCTGTTTGTAAATGCTTTGTGTGCTTTTTGCTTTGGGTTTTGTTCAAACTAAAGGTGTAAGAACCAACAATCTGAGCTTCCTGGATCCCAGTTAGCCTGGCTTGCTTCTAGCTAATGAAGACTATGGATGTGAAAGTGCTTTTCTCAGGAGAAGTAAACGCCTAAAAAGTTCAACTCAGATGCACTGTAATGAGCATAACCTTTTGAATGTATTAAGTTATATTAAACCCCAATCTCTCTTAACTCCTCACCATGATGCAACAATATTTGTTACCCCAAAGTCAAGTTTTCTCTTGCAAGTGATTTCCCAAAACTCAGTCTGCAACAGCTTGGTATGGAAAAATGGATAACTGGAAAACAATTGAATGGGACAAATGCTACTGTTACAGTGACCAGTGGAGAAATAAAAGTGATTGTCTTAGATTTTATATTTGTATTGCCAAATGTATCCTCCCCACCCCCTTCTGTTGTATGTTTTTACCTCTTGTACAACAAAATAAAAGTATTTTTTAAAAAAAGGAGAGAATAATCCTTAAATATTTGCCAAATGTTGTTTGCTACCTGCATCTGTAACCACTTTGTAAAAGAAATAACTTGTAATTCTTTAACCTTAAACCCAGGATTTTAGGCAGCAGCCTTCTCCTCTGACTGTTGTACAGGCACCAAATTCTCTCCTGTTGCTTGGACCTTGGCAGAGCAGTTTCTAAACTTCCCCTTCCTGCTGTTAGGAACAACAACTCGAAGCATTTTTACAAGGTTGTGAACTTGTCTGCTTAGCTGTGGCCTGAGACTGCAACCTGCTGCCGTGTAGGGCCCTGCAACTGCCGTGTAGGACCCAGCCAAGCTGTGTGCAGGCCGTGGCAGGTGTCTTGCAGGGCTCTCCACAGGGAGCAAAGGCACTGCCAGGAGCCGAGGAGAGCGCAGGGCGGTGGAGCGCCGTAAGCAGCCCCGCGCTGCGTCTGGCTAAGCCCGGGTCAGAGCTGCCGAGGGGGATGTGTGCTTCCAGAGGTGTGGGGCTACCAAAGCATCAGGGCTGGCTGCCAGAACCCTGCTCCTGCCTGCTGGATGTGGATAACTCAGCTCTGTCATCCTCCTGCCCACCAGGAGCTTTTGGGAAGGACCTTTGCCTAGTGCACGTGTGGCTGCCTTGTCTCCTGGCCTTCAGCGTAGGCAGCTAGGATTGAACCCACAGGACAAGAAGCCTTCAGAGAGAGGAGGGGAGGACAGACTACATCTGAGTTCAGAGATACTAACCACTGAAATGTTTTCTTTTTAATACTAGGGCTAAAAATTCCTCTGGTTTTAACTCTGGATTTTCCTATTCAAACAGGTTGAAATGGTTCCACTGACAGCAGTGAAGACAGGACTGCAGAAAGGTGAGTGGCGCTGCAGTTCAGCTCCCTGGCTCATCACACGGCGGCAGTGAGGCTTTGTTCTCTGCAAGCTGTGAGGGGTTGATGCTTTCTGGTGCTGCTTGAATTCCTCCTGAGAGGGCTTTCTGGGTCGCTGTTGGTTGCTTTGTGTTGCTAGTTGGAAGGATGGTTGGTGTTTGAGCACCTCATGCAAGTCCTTCGCCTGGGCAGCCCTTGAAAACCAAAAAGCCTTTCCTTAGCCACGTTTTAGAGGTGAATGATGAAAAGTTCATTTCCTGAGGGTTTATCCTCTCTTACAGACAATTTAGTGACTTTCCTCCACTCTGTCAGCACTTGCAGAAGTTTGCCAAAGGGTCTTCCTGGGGGTGGTTTTCAGTTAACTTTCAGCTTTTCAGAGAGAATTAAACCGGCGTCCAAATTACAAACTGCAAACGAAGGCCAGCAAGCAGAGCACAGTTGCAGGCTGCCTCTCCCTTGTCTTTTTCCTGTGTGAATTTGAAGCCCCAGGCTGAGAAGATCTGCTCCAACTGACTGTAGTGTGTTGTGTTAAGGTGCCAGCGAGATTTCAGATTCGTGTAAACCTCTGAAGAAGAGGAGCCGCGCCTCGACCGACGTGGAGCTGACCAGCTCGGCCTACAGAGACACCTCTGACTCTGATTCCAGAGGACTCAATGATGTACAGGTAGAAGCACTGCTTTGGTTAACCTGGCAGCAGCATGAATTAGTTTTGCAGTTGCATGTTGCTGAGCTTGTCAACTTCATGTTCTACATGTTTCATGTCCAAGCAATGAGCCTCAGTCGTCTTCTGCTGTGTTGATAAGCTGAAGGGGCTGGGGTTGTTCAGACTGGGTGAAGAGAAGACTCCAGGGGGACCTTAAAGCTGCCTTCCAGTACCTGAAGGGACCCTACAGGAAGGCTGCAAAGGGACTTTTCATGAGGGTGTCTGGAGAGAGGGCAAGGTGGAATGGTTTGAAGCTGAGACAGCAGGGTTGGACTGGATCTTTACAGTGAGGGTGGTAAGACACTGGCACAGGTTGCCCAGGGAGGTTGTGGATGCTTCCTCCCTGGAGGTGTTTAAGGCCAGGCTGGATGAGGCCTTGAGCAACCTGCTCTAGTGGGAGGTGTCCCTGCCTATGGCAGGGGGTTGGAGCTGAATGATCCTTGAGGTCCCTTCCAACCTAAACCATTCTGTGATTCTGTGAAGAAGTTCCTCAGTGGGTGGGTGGTGAGAGCCTGGCACAGGCTGCCCAGGGAGGCTGTGGATGGCTCCTCTCTGGGATTGTTCAAGGCCTGGTTGGATGAGGCTTTGAGCAGCCAAGTCTTAGCTGAGAGATCTCCTGACACGTTGAATGATCTGAATTAGCAGTGACATCAATTAGTCTTCTTTCAGAGTGTCCTTGGGAAGTGTCTTGTTTGAGTGCCTTGGATTTCTGCTTCTCTAGGGTAGCTTTGGGAAGCGTTCGGACAGCCCATCAGCTACAGCCGATGCTGATGCCTCTGATGTGCAGTCAGTAGACTCCAGTCTATCCAGGAGAGGAACTGGAACCAGTAAGAAGGACAGTGTGTGTCAGGTAAGTGGTGGTGCTGGACAGGAATGAGTGCTAGAGGTGGATAGTCCACTCCTGCCTGTGTGAGCTGACAGAGCTTTCAAGCGGCACTGCTTAGTTTTAGCTGCCTCACCAGTCAACAGCTCAGACAATGTCAAGGCTCTTACAAGGCTTTTATGCTCTGGAAATGATTCCCAAGCCCTCCTTACAAGGCTTTTATGCTCTGGAAATGATTCCCAAGCCCTCCTGCATGCCAGAAAGCTCAAAAACAAGGAAGTGGGATCTAACCCAGACCTACCAGCATAAGTAGGAAAGAAAGTAGGTGCCATTTCCTGTTCTATTTGAAGAGTCCAGGTGAGAATTTTCCAGTGTTCTGGAATCTTCTGGCCACTTTTCTGGTCAGCAGTAGAGGACCAAGCTGCTCTGGCTCTTCAGCTGCATGAGGAAATGAGTTGTCCAGGTGGATGCTGCAGAGCCTCTCCTCTTACAGGCCTGCACTGTAGCAGCGCAGGGTGCAGCTCTCCTGCCTTACCTTGGCTCTGGAGAGATTTCAACCACTCTGAAATCTCTGAATGTCTGGAGAGATTTCAGCCTTGTGAACCCCTGGCAGTAGGTGGCATCTTGGGCTGTAGGCACCTGTGGTTCTCTCTGACTGGCTGTGTCTGCTTGCTGCAGATCTGCGAGAGCCCAGGCGAGTCGCTGGTGTCCTGCGAAGGCGAATGCTGCAGCGTCTTTCACCTGGAGTGTCTGGGCCTCAAGTCCATGCCTGAGGAGAAGTTCATCTGCACTGAGTGTAAAAATGGTGAGTGTCTCCCCATGCCTGAGCAGCAGGCAGGGACTTCCCCTCTGCTGAGCAGCTCAGAGCAAGCAGAGGTGGTAGCTGCTTGGCTTTGGCTCTGGGTTATTGTCTCGCTTGCTTAACCGCTGAGGCCAGGGTCTCATTTTCCACTTAGCAAGAACCTGGTGAGGGAGAAAACAGAAGTGTTAAACTGCTGAGAGTTTTCCTCAGCATAAAGGACTTGCATGCAAACAGCAATTACACCAGTGCTGGACTGGGCACCAGTGAGGCCACACTTGAGTGAACCACTGGGTTCAGTTTTGTGCCACTCACTCCAAGAAGCACATTGAGAAGCTGGAGCAGGTCTGGAGAAAGGCAACAAAGCTGGGGAAGGGTCTGGAGAACAGGGTTGGGGAGGAGCAGCTGAGGGAGCTGGGGGTGTTCAGCCAGGAGGAGAGGAGGCTGAGGGGGGACCTCACTGATCTCTACAGCTTCCTGAAAGGAGGTTGGAGTGAGCTGGGGGTTGGTCTCCTTCTAAGGAACAAGTGACAGGACACAGGACACAAGTTAGCCATGGCACAGCAATGTGCCCTGCTGGCCAAGAGGCCAACGGGATCCTGGGGGACATTAAGCAGAGTGTGTCCAGCAGGTCAATGGAGGTTCTCCTCCACCTCTACTTTGCCCTGCTGAGACCTCATCTTGAGCACTGCCTTCAGTTTTGGGTTCCCCAGTTGAAGAGGGACAGGAACTGCTGGAGAGAGTCCAAGGGAGGGCTCCAAGGATGATGAGAGGGCTGGGGCACTGCCTGGTGAGGAGAGGCTGAGGGACTTGGGGCTGAGAGTCTGGAGAAAAGAAGACTGAGAGGGAATTGAATCAATGTTTCTAACTCTCTGAGGGCTGGGGGTCAGGAGAGGTGGGACAGGCTCTGCTCACTGCTCCCTGGGACAGGACAAGCAGCAATGGATGGAAGCTGCAGCACAGGAGGGTCCAGCTCAGCACAAGAACTTCTTACCTGGAAGGGTCCCAGAGCCTGGCACAGGCTGCCCAGAGAGGTTGTGGAGTCTCCTTCTGTGGAGCCTTTCCAGGCCTGTCTGGATGTGTTCCTCTGTGACAAAGGGAAGGTTAGGTTGGACATTAGAAAAAGCTTCTTCACTGGAATGGTTCTCAGCCACTGGCCCAGGTTGCCCAGGGAGGTGGTTGAATCCTCCTCCCTGGTGGTGTTTCAAAGCCAGAGAGATGTGGTGCTGAGGGCCATGGCTTAGCCCCAGCCTTGGCAGAGTTAGAGGAGGGTTGGACTGGATGATCTTAAAGGGTCTTCTGCGACCGCAGCAGTTGTGTGCTTCTGTAGCAGCTGTCTCAGAGGTGTGTGTTAGAGCTGGCTTCCCCCTGCCTTTGCCCAGGAGAGCACACCTGCTTCTCCTGCAAGCAGCCTGGCAAGGACGTGAAGCGCTGCTCCGTCAGCACCTGCGGCAAGTTCTACCACGAGGCCTGCGTCCGCAAGTTCGCCACTGCCCTCTTCGAGTCGCGCGGCTTCCGCTGCCCGCAGCACTGCTGCACTGCCTGCTCCATGGAGAAGGACATCCACAAAGCCAGCAAAGGTGAGGCCGCAGCAGCAGGGGCTCAGATTGCATCCTCGGGCTGAAGGATGGAACTCTTCCCGCTCTTAGCGCAGCAGGCAGCAGGAAGGAAGATTTCCTTCTTGGTGAGGTCATGCTAGGGGTGGGAAAAGGCTAAGGTGAGGTTAGCTGGATCCAGTGTTCATTGCTGGGCTTAATGGAAGTCAAGGGCTGGCAGAGCAAGGCCAAGGAGAAGTCAGCTTAGAGCAAGGCCAAGGTGAAGTCAGCTGGACCCACAGTGTTCACTGCTGGGTTTAATGCAAGCCAAGGGCTGACAGAGCAAGGCCAAGGAGAAGTCAGCTTAGAGCAAGGCCAAGGAGAAGTCACTGCTGGGTTTAATACAAGCCAAGGGCTGGTAGAGCAAGGCCAGGGTGAAGTTAGGTGGATCCACAACGTTCATTGCTGTGCTTAATGCAAGCCAGGGGCTGGTAGAGCAAGGCCAAGGATTGAGATTCTTTAAAGGAACAGTTGGTAATGGCCTTTAGAACAATGATTTTTCAAGGAAGAAAAAGAAACCTTTTAGAGACCAACTGAGATATTAAAGCAAGTAGAGTCCAGAATGATTAAAAGCCTGTTTGTTGTTTGGTTTTTCCCTTCACAGAGGTTTGAAGCTAAGATTTAACTTGTGTGAAACATTTCTTTGAGAGGTTTAAATGTTTCTTCTTTTTTTCCCATCAAGTAACTCTTCTAAAGCTCCTCCTGTTGGTGTCTTCTGCCCATATCCTGCCTGCAGGCTGTGAGCTGGAGCATTTCTCTGCCTTTCTGTTGAACAGGTCGCATGGTGAGGTGTTTCAGATGCCCTATTGCCTATCACTCAGGAGATGGCTGCATTGCTGCAGGAAGCTTGTTTGTGTCATCCCACATTCTCATCTGTAGTAACCATTCCAAAAGGAGTCACTCCTCATCAGCTGTAAATGTAGGCTTTTGTTTCGTCTGTGCAAGAGGTGAGCACACTTTGGTTCTTTTCCCCTTTTCCTTTATACTGCTGTGGTCACTTTAGTGCTTTATATATATATATATTTCATTAAGTGCTTGGGAGGGCTCTGGGGGATTTAAATGTTGCCTGTGAGTTTTGATTTGATTTGATATGAGTTTGATTTGTTTGTTTGCTTTTGGTTTTGGTTTTTTTTTGGTCAACAGTTGTCATAAAACTTTCATTTGCTACTTTGCTCCACATTCGAACCTCAGAAACAGGCACTCAGAAGGCCCAGCTTGTCCTGCCAGTAGGAAAAAGCTGCATTCCCAACCCCAAATCCCAACCCTTGCAAAGTGGGAATGGATGCTGGGTTCTTATTCGGTGTCTGTTAAGCAGAAGGAGATTCTTTCACCACTCACAAACTTCAAACTGCCTCAGTTTTGAAGGCTGTAAGGTTTGATTCAGCCACAAAGTAGGATAAATAAAACAAACCCAAAACTCCAACTCGTTGTAATTTCTAACTCCTGTCACACTTGAGAGCTTTGAAAGCAAATCATTTGCAGCACTGCATGAACAGGCTCCGTGCTGGGATTTTCTGTATCTCAAAGTTTGCCTTTTTTTATTTCCTTTTTCTTTTAATTTTTCCCCCTTGTTTCCATTTACTACTTTATGGCTTTTAAGTCACCAGGCTGCCAGGTTGCAGGGTGTGCATCAGGTGCTTTAGTCTCAAACTGCAGGCAAATCCTTCTCTCAAATAATTGAGGTGACATGGTAAGGGGGTTGGTAATCATATCTGTCCTACACAGTATTCCAGAAGCTTCTGTCGGATGGATTCTTCTCAGTGGCTCCAAAGAGTCACTACCAAGGAAGTGAGACTGAGGTGAACCCTGGAGTGATCTCTCTTCACCAGTGTTCAGGTTCAGAGTGGGCAAGATTGGCCTGGATGTGCAAGGGCAGAGTAGTAACTTGGAGGTCTTTGATAGCAAGGGAAAGGTGGTGCTAGAATCATTTCCTTTCTACCTCTCTCTCTCTTCCCCTTCTTTGCAAGCAGTTAGGAGTTGTCTACTTTTCTCTTTCTTCCTCTTTCCTCATTTACAAGCAATTAGGAGGCACCGCAAAGGATCAAGTGTAAAATCAAATGTAACAAGAGCAGAAGCTCAGGGACAGTGAGCTTTAACATGAGCTTTAGAAAGGCTCCTCTGGATGTGTAAAAAGAAGACAGGAGGTGGTTCAGTGTTTCTCCTTTCCTGGCCTTATTCAGACCTTTTGGGGCCACCTCAAAACAGGATTTGTGTGGTGTGGATCACGTCAGCATAGCAGAAATGCAGATAGTGCCTTGATGCTCTTTCTTTCAGGGTTTTAGGGTTTGCTTTGCTTTGTGTGAATCACATCAGCACAGCAGAAATGCAGATAGTGCCTTGATACTCTTTCTTTTAAGGTTTTAGGGTTTGCTTTGTGTTTAGAGCTGGTTGGCAGTGTTGTCACAGGAGCTGAGGGCAGCATCTGTGGCAGGAGCACTGGGAAGTGCCTGCTCTGAACCGAAGGCTCTGGAGATGCTTGGGCCGCCTGTGTGTGAGGAGGGTTTTTGATCAATGTGAGCTGAGGTCAGAAGGAGAAGCTTTGTGTTGAGAAGCAAAGCTCTGCTGAAGTGAGAAGATGTAGGTAAGAGACTATAAAATACACAGACTTGCTCATCATGAGGCTCTTGATGTGTATGTTAGGACTCCTTGCTCACTTCCCTGTGGTTCCTTTCATTAAGCACATTTCAGTTCACCTCACTGCCTGGGGGGCAGGCTGGCTTTGTGACTCCTCCTGGGGACATGCTGTCCAGGTAGGCTGGCACCATTCTCCTTGCAGCCTGTCTTGGGCATTTTGGCAGCTCTCTGCAGCGCTCAGCTCTGCCTGTGCCTCATCAAGAGAGGGCAAGAAGTGGCTCTCTTGGTTAGTTCACCTTTCCTGCTCCTTTGGGTCTCAGCTGCTCTGCTCTTCCCATGAGTTAGTGGCTGAGTGTTTCTGATCAGAGGCTGTGGTGCTCTTCACCTGGGCAGAGGAAGGAAAACTCTTCTTGGTGGAAAAGGAGAGAGGGATGCAAACATCCTGTGGAAGAAGGGCAGGCAGACAGCAGAGTCCCTGACTGCTCCACAGCAGCTGGGGGAGCGCAGGGTGGTGGAGCTGGACTGAAGGACAAAGGCTGCAGGGCAGAGCCTCCACCTCTTCTTCCCCCTCTGCTGCCTTGCAGGGTCACTGTCCCTCTCCTGGGCTTTTCTACTTTTTTACCAAAACACTTCCCCGGGCCAGACCTTACAGACAGATGTAGTGGGTGGGGTGGGATGGTTCTGGTGTCTCTTCCTTTCAGCTTGTAGCCCCCAGCTGCCTGCATGAGCTTTGATGCAGTGACCCTACTCCCCCAGCCTGTATTGTTCAGCTGGGAGGGCAGCTGGGCCACACAGGCTGAGCTCTGGTGCCTTTGCTTTGTTCCCAGGAAGGTTGTGGCTGTCCCCTCCCTGGAGGTGTTGAAGGCCAGGTTGGATGAGACCTTGAGCAGGCTGGGCCAGTGGGAGGTGACCTGCCCATGGGGGCAGAACTGTAAGGTCCCTTCCAGCCCATTCTGTGAAGCTCTGATTTTCTCTAAATGCACAAATGAAAGAGTGAAAGCACAACTGGTGAGAGGCTGGAGCAGGTTGTTCAGGGATGTGGTTGAGGCCCCATCCCTGGACACACTCAAGATCAGCCTTGATATTACCTTGGGCAGCCTGCTCTAGTCTCAGGTGTCCTCGCTGACTGCAGGAGGGTGGGACAAAGATGCCCTTTGAGGGTCCAACCCAATGCCACCTGTGAAACCAAAACCCACTCAGAAGAAGCTCATTCAGCAAAAGTTTCTGTGGCTCAGCTGAATCCAGCCTCTCCCAACACATCAGGCTCAAGAGGGCAACCTGCTCTAGCTGAGGCTGCCCCTGCTTACTGCAGAGGGGGTCAGACTGGGTGACCTTCAGAGGTGCCTTCCAACCCAGCCCATTCTGAGAGTCAGTGATAGCCTCTTTCTGGCCTAGACTGGCTCTTGGGAACAGGGTTCTTTACCATGAGGCTGCTGGAACACTGCAGTAGGTTGCCTGGGGAAGTGTTTGAGGCCCATCCCAGGAGATATCCAAGGTCAGGCTCAACAGGGCTCTGGGCAGCCTGATCTCATAGTTGATGCTGCCCCTGCTGGCTGCAGAGGAGGCTGAACTGGATGACCTTTAGAGGTCCCTTCCAACCCAGCCCATTCTGTGATTCTAAGATAACCTCTTTCTAGCCCAGCTTGGATGTTAGGAACAAGTTCTATACCATGAGGGTAGTGGAACACTGCAACAGGTTGCCTGGGGAGGTGGTTGGGGCCCATCCCAGGAGATGTCCAAAGTGAGACTGGACAGGGCTCTGGGCAACCTGCTCTAGCTGAGGCTGCCCCTGCTGGCTGCAGAGGGGGGTCAGGCTGGGTAACCTTCAGAGGTGCCTTCCACCCCAGCCCATTCTGTGATAGCCTCTTTCTGGCCTACACTGGCTCTTAGGGACAGGTTCTTCACCACAAGGCTGCTGGAACACTGCAACAGGTTGCCTGGGGAGGTGGTTGGGGCCCATCTCTGGAGGTATTGAAGGCGAGGGTCGACAGGGCTCTGGGCAGCCTGACCTCTAGCTGAGGATGCTGCTGCTGGCTGCAGAGGGGGTCAGACTGGGTGACCTTCAGAGGTCCTTTCCAACCCAGCCTGTTCTGTGATTCCACAATGACCTCTTTCTTAGCCAAGAATCTTCTCTGTCAGCTTTTCCTTTTCCTTCATTTTCCCTCCTTTGGTTTGGATTTCCCCATCCACACAGAGCTGCGCCAGAGGCGGTTTTCTTTTCTTTCTTTTCTTTCCCTTTCTGTTTTGGCTTTGTTTGCTTCCCTCCCTCTGGAATCATGGGTACTTTCATTGCAACTCACCTCTTTCTGTTTGTTTCGTATAGGGTTGGTAGTGCAGGATCATTCAGACCCCCTGTTCAGTTCATATGCCTATAAGTCCCACTACCTACTGAACGAATCAAATCGTGCTGAGTTGATGAAATTACCTATGATTCCTCCTCCTCCTTCGTCAGCTTCCAAAAAGAAATGTGAGAAAGGTAACCAAAAGAGTTTCTCTCTCTCTCTCTTTCTCTCTTTTTCATTTATTTTGCCTTTTTTGCTTTGCTTTGGTTTTGTTTTGGTTTTTTTTATCCTATTGTTTCTCTTTGAAATCAAACCAAGAAATTGTTCTGCCTGTCCAGCACCACTTTTGCTGCTTCTCAGTGAGCTTCACTCATTGGTTATTGTGAGCCTGTGTTCATGTTGTTGGCAATTTTGATTTATTGATTGATTTGATCCATTTTTTTCTATTGTTATTCTAAAAGGGCTTAAAATAATTGCTGTCCCTAAATTCTCCTTGCAAGAGTTTGGATCTCCTTGCAGCAGTTTGTATCTGGCCTGGGCTGCTCCAGGTTTTAGGGAAGGTTGTTGGCACAGTCATGTGAAGAGAGAAGGCAGAGTTTGATGTTGGTGCAAGAGGATGTAGAACAGCTTTGGTTTTATGCATGGGAGCAAAGGAAGGATCTTCTCTTTCAGACCTTCTTGGCACTTTCTACAGAGCCTGAGAGAAGGAAGGAATTCTCAGGTTGCATGAGGGTGTGTGTGGGGGGCTGTGTTTGGACAGAGGATGTCCAAAGGAGGAAGGCAGGAAGGTTTTGCCTGGATTTCTGTGCTGGGCAGAGCTCTCTGCAGCTCTAGGATGCATTCTCTGCCCTGGGCAAGACCTCTCTGCAGCCCTGGGATGGCATTTCTGTGCTGGGCAGAGCTCCCTGCAGCTCTGGGATCGGCTCTCTGCTCTGGGCAAGACCTCTCTGCAGCTCTGGGATGGCATCTCTGTGCTGGGCAGAACTCCCTGCAGCTCTGGGATGGGGCTTCTGTGCTGGGCAGAGCTCCCTGCAGCTCTGGGATAGGATCTCTACCCTGGACAAGACTTCCCTGCAGCTCTGGGATGGGTTCTCTGTGCTGGACAGAGCTCCTTGCAGCTCTGGGGTGGGTTCTCTGTGCTGGGCAGAGCTTCCTGCAGCTTTGGGATGGGATCTCTGTGCGGGGCAGAGCTCCCTGCAGCTTTGGGGTGCGATCTCTGTGCTGGGCAGAGCTCTCTGCAGCTCTGGGATGTGATCTCTGTGCTGGGCAGAGCTCCTTGCAGCTCTGGGGTGGGTTCTCTGTGCTGGACAGAGGTCTCTGCAGATTTGGGATGTGATCTCTGTGCTGGACAGAGGTCTCTGCAGCTCTGGGATGTGATCTCTACCCTGGATAAGACCTCCCTGCAGCTCTGGGATGGGGCTTCTGTGCTGGGCAGAGCTCCCTGCAGCTCTGGGATAGGATCTCTACCCTGGACAAGACTCTTTGCAGCTTTGGGATAGGTTCTCTGTGCTGGGCAGAGCTCTCTGCATCTCTGGGATGTGATCTCTGTGCTGGGCAGAGCTCCTTGCAGCTCTGGGGTGGGTTCTCTGTGCTGGACAGAGGTCTCTGCAGATTTGGGATGTGATCTCTGTGCTGGACAGAGGTCTCTGCAGATTTGGGATGTGATCTCTGTGCTGGACAGAGGTCTCTGCAGATTTGGGATGTGATCTCTGTGCTGGACAGAGGTCTCTGCAGATTTGGGATGTGATCTCTGTGCTGGACAGAGGTCTCTGCAGATTTGGGATGTGATCTCTGTGCTGGACAGAGGTCTCTGCAGATTTGGGATGTGATCTCTGTGCTGGACAGAGGTCTCTGCAGATTTGGGATGTGATCTCTGTGCTGGACAGAGGTCTCTGCAGATTTGGGATGTGATCTCTGTGCTGGACAGAGGTCTCTGCAGATTTGGGATGTGATCTCTGTGCTGGACAGAGGTCTCTGCAGATTTGGGATGTGATCTCTGTGCTGGACAGAGGTCTCTGCAGATTTGGGATGTGATCTCTGTGCTGGACAGAGGTCTCTGCAGATTTGGGATGTGATCTCTGTGCTGGACAGAGGTCTCTGCAGATTTGGGATGTGATCTCTGTGCTGGACAGAGGTCTCTGCAGATTTGGGATGTGATCTCTGTGCTGGACAGAGGTCTCTGCAGATTTGGGATGTGATCTCTGTGCTGGACAGAGGTCTCTGCAGATTTGGGATGTGATCTCTGTGCTGGACAGAGGTCTCTGCAGATTTGGGATGTGATCTCTGTGCTGGACAGAGGTCTCTGCAGATTTGGGATGTGATCTCTGTGCTGGACAGAGGTCTCTGCAGATTTGGGATGTGATCTCTGTGCTGGACAGAGGTCTCTGCAGATTTGGGATGTGATCTCTGTGCTGGACAGAGGTCTCTGCAGATTTGGGATGTGATCTCTGTGCTGGACAGAGGTCTCTGCAGATTTGGGATGTGATCTCTGTGCTGGACAGAGGTCTCTGCAGATTTGGGATGTGATCTCTGTGCTGGACAGAGGTCTCTGCAGATTTGGGATGTGATCTCTGTGCTGGACAGAGGTCTCTGCAGATTTGGGATGTGATCTCTGTGCTGGACAGAGGTCTCTGCAGATTTGGGATGTGATCTCTGTGCTGGACAGAGGTCTCTGCAGATTTGGGATGTGATCTCTGTGCTGGACAGAGGTCTCTGCAGATTTGGGATGTGATCTCTGTGCTGGACAGAGGTCTCTGCAGATTTGGGATGTGATCTCTGTGCTGGACAGAGGTCTCTGCAGATTTGGGATGTGATCTCTGTGCTGGACAGAGGTCTCTGCAGATTTGGGATGTGATCTCTGTGCTGGACAGAGGTCTCTGCAGATTTGGGATGTGATCTCTGTGCTGGACAGAGGTCTCTGCAGATTTGGGATGTGATCTCTGTGCTGGACAGAGGTCTCTGCAGATTTGGGATGTGATCTCTGTGCTGGACAGAGGTCTCTGCAGATTTGGGATGTGATCTCTGTGCTGGACAGAGGTCTCTGCAGATTTGGGATGTGATCTCTGTGCTGGACAGAGGTCTCTGCAGATTTGGGATGTGATCTCTGTGCTGGACAGAGGTCTCTGCAGATTTGGGATGTGATCTCTGTGCTGGACAGAGGTCTCTGCAGATTTGGGATGTGATCTCTGTGCTGGACAGAGGTCTCTGCAGATTTGGTATGTGAGCTCTGTGCTGGGCAGAGGTCTCTGCATCTCTGAGATGGGATCTCTGTGCTGGGCAGAGCTCCCTGCAGCTTGGGGGTGCGATCTCTGTGCTGGGCAGAGCGCTCTGCAGCTCTGGGATGTGATCTCTACCCTGGATAAGACCTCCCTGCAGCTCTGGGATGGGTTCTCTGTGCTGGACAGAGCTCCTGGCAGCTCTGGGGTGGGTTCTCTGTGCTGGGCAGAGCTTCCTGCAGCTTTGGGATGGGATCTCTGTGCGGGGCAGAGCTCCCTGCAGCTTTGGGGTGCGATCTCTGTGCTGGGCAGAGCTCTCTGCAGCTCTGGGATGTGATCTCTGTGCTGGGCAGAGCTCCTTGCAGCTCTGGGGTGGGTTCTCTGTGCTGGACAGAGGTCTCTGCAGATTTGGGATGTGATCTCTGTGCTGGGCAGAGGTCTCTGCAGCTCTGGGATGCGATCTCTGTGCTTGGCAGAGCTCTTTGCAGCTTTGGGATAGGATCTCTGTGCTGGGCAGAGCTCTCTGCAGCTCTGGGATGTGATCTCTGTGCTGGGCAGAGCTCTCTGCAGCTCTGGGATAGCAAATGGCTTGTTCTGGATTGGGTGGTGCTGGAGCATCTCTGAATGCGTCACAGAGGTGTGGAGAGAACTTCTCTGTGAACTCCTCAGCTGTCCTCTGTTATCCCCCACAGACATTTGGTGTCCTGAGAGTGTTCAGGAGGATTCCCAATTCACCCCATCTGGAGTCAGGTCGTTTGGACACCCTGCTAGGCTGCTGCCTTACCTCAGCACCTGTCATTCCTGAGAACAAAAATTATTTTGAGCCCTCTGCTTAGCTTGAGCAATCTCTTACTTAATGCATCCTGAGAGCAAAGTGTTGGGATGGTTTTTTTTATGCTTGTTTGGTTTTGGTTTGGTTTTCTGAGTTAGTTTTGATTTTGGGGTTGTTTTCTTGCTTAGCATCTAAAAACAATTTTGTGTTTGGTTTTGTTTGATTCATTTTGTTTCTTTATTTTGCATTTCTTGGCCTTTTACCACCTTGGAGAATGTGTCAGCAGCTGACTCTGGGTCTGTATTTCCTCTGGAATAACATCTGCAAAGGAATAGTGGAATAAATGAAAGTGGTTTTTATGGATTCTGGGTCCATTTTTGTTGTTGTTGGGGTTGGAGAGGAGCTCTGAAAAATCCTCTCCCCACCCTGGTTGGGTTTGATTGGAGTTTTTGGTTCCTTTTTTTATCAGAGGAAATACAGAATTGGTCATGCAAGGAATGTTCTGTTGTGACTCTTGGAAAAGTCTAGAGGTGGCCAAGATTTTTCTGCTAGAGGGCTTGAAAGTTTTCACACTTCATGGGATGTGGTGATTGGGGGTGGGAGGGAGGGAAAGGCTTTGAATCCTCTCAGATCTCTGCCAGGTTTTCCATCTGGACCACAAAACCTCCTTCATTTTAAAGGAAGTAAATTGGTGTAGCCAGAAATTGTCTCTCTGGTTTATCTCTTTACCTGTTTGAAGCATTACAACACTTGCAAGGTCTCAAATCTTTACCCTGTGTGCTGCTTGCTTTGCTCAGGGGGGCTCAGAGATGGTCCTGTGGCTCTCCACACCTCCCCAGATCCACAGCTTTAACCCCAATAAGTCTAAGCTCCAGCAAGTCAGGTTAAGCACTGAGCTGAAGGTGTCCTTGGTGTGTGCCAAAGGAGCTTCTTGGGACGGGGGACAACTTGTGTGGTGTCTCTCTGCTGTGCTTGTACTGCTGCAGGGCTCTTGGTGGGATAAGCAGGCTGGGGACAGAGCTGTCACCGTGTCCCTGCTACAGAAAGGCACTGATCAGCCTAGGCTGGGGGGATTCGTGCACTGACTGCCTGCTGGGGGAGTCAGTCACAGCAGTGGTGATTCAAAAAGGGCTCATTTGCCACTGCCTTGGCTGCCAGGAGGGGCCCAAACCCAAGCTGTGGCCACCACCAAGGGCCCAAACCCAAGCTGTGGCTGCCCCCAAAGGCCCAAACCCAAGCTGTGGCTGCCCCCAAAGGCCCAAACCCAAGCTGTGGCTGCCACCAAGGGCCCAAACCCAAGCTGTGGCTGCCACCAAGGGCCCAAACCCAAGCCTTGGCCACCTCCAGAGCCCAGACCCAAGCCATGGCCACCACCAAGGGCCCAAACCCAAGCCTTGGCCACCTCCAGAGCCCAGACCCAAGCCATGGCCACCACCAAGGGCCCAAACCCAAGCCTTGGCCACCTCCAGAGCCCAGACCCAAGCCATGGCCACCACCAAGGGCCCAAACCCAAGCCTTGGCCACCTCCAGAGCCCAGACCCAAGCCATGGCCACCACCAAGGGCCCAAACCCAAGCCTTGGCCACCTCCAGAGCCCAGACCCAAGCCATGGCCACCACCAAGGGCCCAAACCCAAGCCTTGGCCACCTCCAGAGCCCAGACCCAAGCCATGGCCACCACCAAGGGCCCAAACCCAAGCCTTGGCCACCTCCAGAGCCCAAACCCAAGCCATGGCCACTACCAATGGCCCAAACCCAAGCCGTGGCCGCCATGAGGGGCCCAAACCCAAGCCGTGGCCACCACCAAGGGCCCAAACCCAAGCTGTGGCTGCCCCCAAAGGCCCAAACCCAAGCTGTGGCTGCCTCCAAAGGCCCAAACCCAAGCCGTGGCCGCCATGAGGGGCCCAAACCCAAGCCTTGGCCGCCGTGAGAGGTCCAAACCCAAGCCTTGGCCGCCTTGAGAGGTCCAAACCCAAGCCTTGGCCACCATGAGGGGTCCAAACCCAAGCCTTGGACGCCATGAGAGGCCCAAACCCAAGCTTCAGCAACCTCCAGGGGCCCAAACCCAAGCCTTGGCCACCATGAGGGGCCCAAACCCAAGCCTCAGCAACCTCCAGGGGCCCAAACCCAAGCCGTGGCCATCAGCAGCGATCTCCCAGCTGGTAACATTCCTTTCAGGTGCAGCACTTCTGCTGGGAATGTCCCTTTTGTTTAAGTCACCCAGCCCCTGGTTTTGTGTGTCTTGGCTGCAGTCGAGCCCCAGCTTGCCTGTCAGAGTCTTTTCTAACCAGCATTGTTCAGCCTGACTCGATCTCCTCCTCCTGGTTTTCCCATGGGACAAAGGACAAACCATAGAGTGATTTAAGAGGAATGTCAGCTGGGAAGCAAATCCTTACTCCTATAAACCAAGCAGGGTTTGGTATTTTGTTGTTGTTGTTGTTGTTGTTTAAAGGTGGAAAACTGTTGTGCTGTGAATCCTGCCCAGCTTCCTTTCACCCCGAGTGTCTCAACATAGAAATGCCTGAGGGATGCTGGAATTGCAATGACTGTAAAGCTGGCAAGAAGCTACGGTACAAGCAGATTGTTTGGGTCAAGCTTGGAAATTACAGGCAAGTTGGCTGGGTTTGGGGGATCGAATGCTGTGGGGGCCTCTGGAGCTACAGGACAGTGACTCAGAGCAGCTCAGCCTTCCAGAAGAAGAGCTGGAATTGCAGGAGTCTGCCTCGTGTCCTGCGGCTGGGTCAGGCCATTCCCAGACACAACTCCAGGCTGGATGCAGAGTGGCTTGAGAGCAGTCCTGAAGAAAGAGACTTGGGGGTGTTGGGTGCTGAGAAGCTCCCCACAGAGCCAGCAGTGCCCTCCTGCAGCCCAGCAGGTAGCTGTGTGCTGGGCTGCAGCCAGAGGAGTGTGGGCAGCAGGGCAAGAGAAGGGGTTCTGCCCCTTGACTGCTCTGCTGAGACCTCACCTCCAATCCTGCTTCCAGCTCTGCTGTCTCCAGCAGAAGGACACAGCTGGTGGAGAGTCCAGAGGAGGCCGCAAAGATGATCCAAGGGCTGCAGCAGCTCTGCTGTGAGCACAGGCTGAGGGAGCTGGGGGGGTGCAGCCTGCAGAGGAGTAGGCTCCAGGGGCACCTCAGAGCTGCTGCCAGAGCCTGAAGGGAGCCTGCAGGAAGGCTGCAGAGAGACTTTGCTGAGTGGGTCTGAGGCAGGCCAAGGGGAATGGTTTGGAGCTGAGGCAGAGCAGGCTGAGAGTGGAGCTGAGGAGGAAGTTGTTGAGTGTGAGGGTGGTGAGAGCCTGGCACAGGCTGCCCAGGGAGGCTGTGGCTGCCTCCTTCCTTGGGGTGTTTAGGGCCAGGCTGGATGAGGCTTAGAGCAGCTGAGTGTAGCTGAGAGGTGTCCCTGGGCATGGCAGGGGGTTGGGGTAGATGAGCTCTGAGCTCCCTTCCAGCCTGAGCCATCCTGGGGTTGGTTATGCTCTGGAAGGTCAGACTGGTTGTGGCTGGCTCCTCCCTGGGTGCATTCAGGACCAGGGTAGCTGATGCCTTGAGTGGGCCGAGTCTAGCTGAGAGATGTCCCTGCCCATGGCCATTCCAGGGTTCTCTGAAGTGCCACCCCTGAAATGAAATCCTGCTTTTCCCAGCCAGGAATGGACACTTGGTTGCTCTTAGGTTTGCTCTGCAGAGATTAACAGGCTGTGGAGAAGCAGGGGCAGTCTGCTGGAACCAGGATGTCATAGAATCATAGAATGGTTTAGGTTGGAAGGGACCTCAAGGATCATCCAGCTCCAACCCCCTGCCATAGGCAGGGACACCTCCCACTAGAGCAGGTTGCTCAAGGCCTCATCCAGCCTGGCCTTGAACACCTCCAGGGAGGAAGCATCCACAACCTCCCTGGGCAACCTGTGCCAGTGTCTCACCACCCTCACTGGAAAGAACTTCCTCCTAACATCCACTCTAAATCTCCCCTCCTCCAGCTTAAACCCATTCCCCCTTGTCCTGACATTCCCAGACCTTGTCAGTAGTCCCTCCCCAGCCCTCCTGTAGGCTCCCTTCAGATACTGGAAAGCCACTCCAAGGTCTCCTGGAAGCCTTCTCTTCTCCAGGCTGCAGAGCCCCAACTCTCTCAGCCTGTCCTCATAGCAGAGCTGCTGCAGCCCTCTTGAGCATCTTCGTGGCTCTCCTCTGGACCTGCTCCAGCAGTTCCATGTCCTTCTTGTGTTGGGGGCTCCAGAACTGCACACAGGACTCCAGGTGGGGTCTGAGGAGAGCAGAGTAAAGGGGGAGAATCCCCTCCCTTGCCCTGCTGCCCACACTGCTCTCGCTGCAGCCCAGCACAGGGTTGCTGTCTGAGCTGCATGTCCCAGCCCATGGTTGCAGGAACACAGAAATCCACTCAGGGCTCACCGACGTTTTGCACGGTCTGGAGCGAGACCTCCTGCAGGTGTTGCTTGTCCCCTTAAGAAAGCCAAAGTAGCTTTCATTCCTCAACCCAGGCTGGGGCTGTGCTTCTTAACCTCCTTCTCTTTTTGCTGCTTTGCAGGTGGTGGCCAGCAGAGATCTGCAATCCCAGGTCTGTGCCTCTCAACATACAGGGCCTCAAACATGATATCGGGGACTTCCCAGTATTTTTCTTTGGTTCCCATGACTACTATTGGGTACACCAGGGCAGAGTTTTCCCTTATGTTGAAGGAGATAAAAGCTTTGCTGAGGGGCAAACTAGTATTAACAAGACCTTCAAGAAAGGTAAAACCAAACAAAGTTTCTAGTGGTTTATGACAAAAAAAAAAACCCAAACCAACCCCCAATTCCACGTGTTTGTGTCTCCATCACCACTTAACCTGCATGGGAATCCTATGTGACTTTAGTGTTCTGTGTTCACCTTCCAACTGCAAACATTGTCTTGGATCCCTTGACTGCAGATGAAAAAAGAGTTTGTTTCTTTTCAAGTGCCTACTCGGTGTTGTGTTGGTTGTGGGCAAGTTCAGTTCCTTCCACCAAGTGGGGAATGTTTAAGAGGGAGCTTTGGGATCTGCTGCATGGGATCATTGTGCAGTGTCTGGGTACCGAGTGCCCGATGCTCTCCGTGATACACTGCGATAACTCATTGCTGCTTTGTGTTGCTGTTGGTCGAGTTCTGTTCCTAGCTCTTAAACACCAGCTGTGAATTACATACATGTGTGTGTCCTGCCTTGACAGCAGCAGCTGCTGACTGCCTTTCCTCTTTCCACTCCCTCACACAGCCCTCGAAGAAGCAGCAAAGCGCTTCCAGGAGTTGAAAGCACAAAGAGAAAGCAAAGAGGCATTAGAAATTGAGAGGAATTCAAGGAAACCTCCACCTTATAAACACATTAAAGTGAGTTGGCTTCACTCTTCCCTCCTTGCTGCATGAGTAAGCTGTGTGCTGGAAACCAGGATTGCAACAGGCTCGAGGAAAATCATGGAAGGAATTCCCCTGCTCCTCTCCAGGCTCTTTTGTTCTGTCTTAGCGTAGAAGCAGAGCCACAGGATTGGTTTGCACCTTTCAGATCATCCAGTCCAGCCTTTGTCTAACTGCTAAGTCTAATGCCAGACCATGTCCCTCAGCACCACATCTCTGTGTCCTCTAAAGGCCTTCAGTAATGGGCGTTTCAACCCCCTCCCTGGGGAGCCTCTTCCAGCGTTGTGGTGGCCAGAAAATACTCTTTAGAGGGTATAAGATAATCTGCAGCCGGAGCAGGTTGCTCAGAGGCCCTAACAACCTCACCTGGAGTAGCTCCAAGGACAGTTACCACCTCTCTGGGCAACCTGTCACTTGTTCTGGACCTTCAGAAGGGTCCAGAGGAGAAATAATGATGGAATTGTAACAGTATATGATGGCCATAAGAATGCCCAGAGGGCTGGCAGCTCTGCCACGTGAGGAAGGGCTGGGAGCTGGGTTTGGGCAGCCTTGAGAAGGCTCAGGGCAGACCTTATTGCCATGAAGCAGTACACCAAGGGTGGCCACCAGGAGAATGAAGACTCCCTTTGTACAAGGAGTCCCCATGGGAAAAGGCAAGGGGGGATGGGGACAAGTCACTGCTGGGGAGATTCCCAGTGGACTGCAGAAGAAAAGGTTTGCCCATGAGAGCAGCCAGGCACTGGAGTCATTGTCCAGGGGGAGCAATGGATTGCCCTCCACTGGGCAGTTTTAAGCTTCAGCTTGCCAGGCTGCTGGCCCAGCTCATTACAACTGCCAGGACCTAGCAAGGTTGGCCCAGATGATCCCTGGGGGCCCTTCCAGCCTGGCAGTCTGGGATACAGCCCTCATTCTCTTGCCTTCTCTTGTCAGTCGATGATCAGCCTCTGCTAAAGCTGCTCAGGCTGTGTTCTTCATGTTCATTCTCCTCTTCCTTCCTTCCACAGTCCAACAAGGTGATAGGGAAGGTTCAGATCCAGGTGGCTGACCTGTCGGAGATCCCTCGCTGTAACTGCAAGCCCTCAGACGAGAACCCCTGCGGGCTGGAGTCTGAGTGCCTCAACAGGATGCTGCAGTACGAGTGCCACCCGCAGGTGTGCCCGGCAGGGGAGCGCTGCCAGAACCAATGCTTCACCAAGAGGCTCTACCCCGATGCTGAGATCATCAAAACGGAGCGGCGAGGGTGGGGCCTCAGGACAAAGAGGAGCATTAAAAAGGTGAGGTGCTGGGGGGTGTGGGGGGTGCTTAGAGGTTGTGGGGGTGCTGGAGGCTGGCTGTGGGAGTGCTGGAGGCTGGCTGGGGGGTGCTGGAGGCTGGCAGTGGGGGTGCCTGGAGGCTGGCAGTGGGGGTGCTGGAGGCTGGGTGTGGGAGGGCTTTAGGCTGGCTGGGGGGTGCTGGAGGCTGGCAGTGGGGGTGCCTGGAGGCTGGCAGTGGGGGTGCTGGAGGCTGACTGTGGGGGTGCTGGAGGCTGGGTGTGGGAGTGCTTTAGGCTGGCTGGGGGGTGCTGGAGGCTGGCTGTGGGAGTGGTGGGGCTTGTGTGGTAGCCTCTGGTGTGGTGTGAAGGTGCCAGCACCTGTGAGTGCCTGCTGTTAGACAACAGACTGTGCCGGTCAGGCAGGGAGCGGTGATGTTCACATGGTCACAGATTGCATTGGGTTGGAAGGGACCCTCAAAGGTCATCTTGTCCAACCCCTCCCTGCAGTCAGTCTCCAGCTGGAGCAGGCTGCCCAAGGCCACAGCAGGTCTGAACTTGGATAATCTCCAGGACTGTATCCCACATCCCTGGGCAGCCTGTTGCAGTCTCTCATTGTGCAGAGCTTCCTGCTGGGGAAGCAGCAGCAAGGCTGGAGCTGTTGGCTGGAGCTGTTGGCTGGAGCTGTTGGCTGGAGCTGTTACCTGTGCTGAATTGGCTTTGCAGGGGGAGTTTGTCAACGAGTACGTGGGGGAGCTGATCGACGAGGAGGAGTGCAGGCTGCGCATCAAACGCGCGCACGAGAACAGCGTCACCAACTTCTACATGCTGACTGTCACCAAGGTAGGGCTGCACCTCCTGCCCAGGGAGAGGTTGCTGGGTTGAAGGGTTCAATATCTTCATCAGTGCCATTGAGGAGGGCACAGACAGAGTCTGCTCAGCAAGTTTGCTGCTGACACCAAGCTGAGAGGCTTGGCTGAGACAGCTGCAGGCTGTGCTGCCATCCAGAGAGCCCTTGGCATACAGAGCTGGGCACAGAGCCCAGGGCAGGCAGAGCTGGGCACAGAGGAACCAAATGAGGTTCAGCAAGGCCAAGTGCAGAGTCCTGCACCTGGGGAGGAAGAATAAACTGCAGCAGCACAGGCTGGGAGGTGACTGCTGGAGAGCAGCCCCAAGGAGAGGGACCTGGGAGTGCTGGGGGAGAACATCCATGGCACAGCAGTGTGCCCTGGGGGACAAGAGGCCAATGGGGTCCTGGGGGGCATTAAGCAAAGTGTGTCCAGAAGGTGAAGGGAGGTTCTCCTGCTCCTCTGCTCTGCCCTGGTGAGATCTCATCTTGAGCACTGCCTTCAGTTTTGGGCTCCCCAGTTGAATACGGACAGGGATCTGCTGGAGAGAGTCCAAGGGAAGGCTGCGAGGATGATGAGGGGATTGGAGCAGTGCCTGGTGAGGAGAGACTGAGGGCCCTGGGGCTGCTTAGTCTGGAGAAGAGAAGACTGAAAGGGGATTGAATCAATGTCTATAACTCTCTGAGGGCTGGGGGTCAGGAGTGGGGGACAGGCTCTGCTCACTGCTGCCTGGGACAGGACAAGCAGCAATGGATGGAAGCTGCAGCACAGGAGGTTGCAGCTCAGCACAAGGGGAACTTCTTGCCTGGAAGGGTCCCAGAGCCTGGCACAGGCTGCCCAGAGAGGTTGTGGAGTCTCCTTCTGTGGAGCCTTTCCAGGCCTGTCTGGATGTGTTGCTGTGTGCCCTGAGCTAGCTTGGATGGTCCTGCTGTGGCAGGGGGTTGGACTGGATGAGCTCTTTGGGTCCCTTCCAACCCCTGACATCTGTGAGCCTGTGAAGCTAGGGGCAGGAAGCTGGCAGAAGCATTGCTCCCTCTTTGATCTTGTGTTTCTCCTCAGTGGAGTGGGTGAAGAGATTTTGAGTTGCCACAGAATGGTTTGGGTTGGAAGGGATCTTGAAGGGATCTTGAAGATCATCTGGTTCCAACCCCCATTCCCTGCCATGGGCAGAGACACCTCCCACCAGCACAGGTTGCTCAAGGCCTCATCCAGTCTGCACTTCAACACCTCCAGGGAGTGAGCATCCACAACCTCCCTGGGTAAATGCAGTCCCCATCCCTGGGGGTGCCTGTGGCCGTGGCACCTGGGGACATGGTTTAGTGGCCATGGTGGTGTTGGGTCGATGATTGGACTTGATGATCTTGGAGGTGTTTTCCAACTCAAATAATTCTGTGATTCTGTGAGAACTTCCAGTTCTAAGTAATTCACAGTAATGATTTTTGCTGCCTCAGCAGTCAGCAGGAGGGAGCAGCTCTGCTTTGCAAGCACTGAACAGGTCTCTCTGTCCCCAGGACCGGATCATCGATGCTGGCCCCAAGGGGAACTACTCTCGTTTCATGAACCACAGCTGTAATCCAAACTGTGAAACCCAGAAGTGGACAGTGAATGGTGACATCAGAGTGGGACTCTTTGCTCTTTGTGACATTCCTGCAGGTAGGAACTGGCACTGCTCTGCCTGTGTGCTTGTGGCTTGGCCGGGCTGAGTCCCCTGCTTGGCTGTGCTTTGCTTTTCCTCTGGAGTCAGTTAATAGCAGTGGCAGTTACAGGGCCTGGGTCATTCACTGGAGTGGGGACAGATGTTTCACTTCCAGTTTTCAGTTAGAAATAGTCTGAAGCACAAAGCTGCTCTCAGAGCCCAGTGCAGGGTTTGCTGCCAGGGGTTAACTCTGCGTCACGCAGGCACTTAGCACAGCTCTGATCTTTCCACCAGCGCTTGTCTGCTGTGGTGGTGACTTTCCCTGTTGAGTGTTCCACCTGATCCCTCCTTTAAACCAGGTCAGTATGACAGCAGAGCTGCTGCTTGTGTCTGAGCTGGGCAGAAGCTGCTGCTTTCAGAGGCTGGAGCTCAAGGCAGGATTTGAGGCTCACCTTGTTACAGGCTTGGGCTGCTCTGCCTCACAGGCGATGAAGAGACAAGTGCCAGTGAGGAGTCCCTGTCACGCTGCTGTCTCTGCTCGCTGTCTGTGAGGGTGAATTTGTTTCTCTTTCCATTTTAGGGATGGAATTAACCTTTAACTACAATTTGGATTGCCTGGGCAATGGCAGGACCGAGTGTCATTGTGGAGCAGAGAACTGCAGTGGTTTCCTAGGAGTGCGGCCAAAGGTACACGGATGGAAATTGAAGCTTCTCATCCCAAGTCCAGACATCTGAGGGGAGGAAGAGGGCATGGGGAGGAGGCTTCTGCTTTATTTACTTTTTATACTTCACTGTGTGGAATTTTACCTTTTCACTTGGGTCTGGGTCATGCTTCCCACTCCTGAGTGTCTCTAAAGGCTTTGCACTGTGGTGCCATCGCATCCGGGGTGAAGCTGATTTACCAAATGATGTCAATTCAGACACCTCTGGGTTGGACACTTCTGACTTTTATAGCTTGAAAACTTCTTTCAGTGGGTTTAATTGAAGCCAATAATTGCCCAAAGTCGATAGACTCAGGTGCCAGGGGGTTTCTCAAGTGACCTTTGTGTGCTGTGACCTTTGTCATTGCCAGACAGCGTTTGCAACGGCAAACGAAGAGAAGGTGAAGAATGCAAAACTAAAGCAGAAGAAGAGGAAAATCAAAACAGAGCAGAAGCAGATGCATGAGGACAACTGCTTCCAGTGTGGGGATGGGGGAGAGCTCGTCATGTGTGACAAGAAGGACTGTCCCAAAGCCTACCACCTCCTATGCCTTAACCTGACTCAACCACCTTTTGGTAAGAGCAAGTCTATGGCTTCCTAGGCTGAGGGAGCTGGGGGGGTGCTCAGCCTGGAGAAAACTCCAGGGGGACCTTAGAGCTGCCTTCCAGTACCTGGAGGCATCCTGCAGGAAGGCTGCAGAGGGACTTTTCATAAAGTTGTCTAGCAGTAGGTCAAGAGGGAATGGTTTGAAGCTGAGGGTTAGCAGGGTTAGACTGGAGCTTGCCTGCAGAAGTTTTCTGAGCTGGGGGAGGTCTCAAAAATGCCAAGTGCCTGGAAACTTTCCAGTCAGATTCCTGCAGATGGGAAGCAGAAGTAGCTCCTTCAGCAGGAGCTGTGCATTTCTGACCTTTCTTTGTGTTCATCTGGACAGTTACAGCTTGGGGTAAGAGTTAAGGCCTGTGCTGAGCCAGGAGGGGAGGAAGATGTTTGCTGTGAGGGTGCTGGAGCCCTGGAGTCGGCTGCCCAGAGAGGTTGTGGAGTCTTTCTCTGGGCACATTCAAGCTCCATCTGGGTGCGTTTCTGAGTCACCTGCCCCAGGTGACCCTGCTTTGGCAGGGGGATTGGACATGATCTCCAGTGGTTCCTTCCACCCCCTGCCATTCTGTGATTCCATGAACTGTTTCCAGTCAGATTCCTGTAGATGGGAAGCAGAAGTAGCCCCTTCAATAGGAGCTGCTTTTTCTGACCCTTCTTTGCGTTGCCCTGGGCAGTTACAGCTTTGGGGTAAGGGTTGAAGGCCTGTGCTGTCCCCAGACTGCTCTCCTTTCAGCTTCCCCTCTTTCTCTCTTTTCCTCAGGAAAGTGGGAATGTCCCTGGCATCAGTGTGACATCTGTAGCAACCCTGCAGTTTCCTTCTGTGAGTTTTGCCCTCGCTCCTTCTGCAAAGATCACGAGAAGGGAGCCCTGGTGGCATCAGCCTTGGATGGGCGTCTCTGCTGCTCCGCGCACGATCCCAAATCTCCCGTGGCACCTGAGTACTGGAGCAAGATCAAGTGCAAATTGGAACCACAGAATCCTGCAGAAGAAGCAAAGGAGTGAATTGGGTTCTCAACAACAGAAAAGGAAGGGGAGAAGAGGGGCAAAGAGGCGAGGAACTTGAAGAGACTGCTGGGACACATTCAGTCTGCCCTGGGAACCGTCGTGTCTGGCCTGGGACCATTTAACCTTAGCAAGCAGAAGCAAGGAGCTGGCGTTTTGGTTTTTATTGTTTGGTCTTTCTTTTACCCTTGAATGTGCTACAGCAGCTCTTAACTTGTTGGAAACCAGGAAGCATCTTGGCCTTTCAAAGCAAAAACGCAGACCTTTGTTGGGGTTTGGGGTTTTGGTTTGCTTTGTTTGGGTTTTTTTTCGTTTGTTTGGGTTTTTTTTTTTTGCCAGTGAAAAGAAGATTCTGTTTCCAAAATCTGTTCCTTGAGTGTAGAAAAGCTGAAGCATAGCAACCTATTTATTTATTTAATTGTGGGAGGGTGATGAAGATCTGGTTTGGATCAGGCAAGTTGTCTTTTAAACCAGTTAGCAAAGCCAACCTAACTTCTGTGCTCTTCGTTGATAAAGAGGAAAACCTCCCCCCCAGCACTCTGGGTAACGTTGGGATGCCATAACAAGGACCAGAGGTGGGTTTCAGTCCAGGCCCTGAAATTGCCTCCATTCCAGTACTTACTTTAAAGGCATTTGGGTAAGGTAGGTTATAGGCCACAGAATCAGTGATAGGAGAAATCAGGTGTAGGACTTGTTGGGAAGCGCTTGTGAACATGAGGTCTGGTGGTGGTTAGGGAGAGAAGAAGTGATGGGTCCTTGCTCTAGAGCTGTCCTTGGGGTTTGCAGGCAGCTGCAAGTTCAGGAGGAGCTTCACTGCACAATGAACCTTTCTTTATCCTGCCTCCTTGGGGAACCTTTGGCAGTCCAGAGAGCCTCTGGGCCTTGCTGGCAATCCACAGCACACTCAGAAGCCTGAACCCTGCCATTGACTTCTTTAGCTGGAGGATCCTGCTGAGTGATTTGGCACCTGCCAGGTCCTCCCTGCTCTTCTGGCAGCTGCTGGTGTGATGATTGTTTTTTTTCCTTTCTGCCTTCTCAGGCTTCAGAGTCGATCTGAGTGCTTGGGGGAGCCTGCCCTGGGTGCAGTGAATGCTTAGATGGATTTTACTTTGTTGAGAGATCTTCTGCCTTTTTAAATCATTGTTAATGGAGCTAAGGAGCTCCTCAGCACTCCTTCAGTGAACAGGGTATTTTCTGTCTGGGGAGCAAGTCGTAGTCACAGCCACCAGCTTCAGCCTCCTGACACTTCTCTCTGGGGTTTCCTGCTAGAGAGACAGGCTCCTCCAGCCAGGCTTTGGAAGTGGCTGAGGTAGGGCTCCTGCTCCAGGTTTTCTTCGGACAACCTGTCAAGCCCAACCCTCCTCCACTGCTCATGTGAGGAGCTGAGAGAGGAGCTCCTTTCTCTGGGCTGGAGTTAAGCTTTGGCGAACCTCTTCCCCCAAGCCCACGTCTTGCAAAGCACTGTGCACCCACCTGCCCCGCCAGAGTTAGGCTCTGCTGCTGACCTGGGTTCTGAATCAAGCTAACCTTGGGCTAGCTCTGGGCTGATGGATACTTGAAAGGGCCCTGAAGGAAAAGCATTTGCTAGCCAGGTGCCAGCAACGCTTCATAAACCTTTGAGTTAAGAACCAAGAATGTAGGCTCTGGAGAGCTGCCGCAACTTGGTGACTCCTCAGTTCAGGACCACAGTGAGCTGGAGAAGCTCATGTGGGTCTCCTAGAACATGTCTTGCTCCCTGGCTGCTGTCCTCCTCATCCTCACATTTTTGTGCAGGGGCAGGAGGGGAAGTTTCAGTTTGAGTTTCATTTTTTTCCATGTGCAATTACAAAACGACAAAACACTACAAGCAGCTGCTGTGCCCTGGAACCCAGCTGGAAGTTCATCTCCTGACTGACTGCAGGTGCTGTGCCTGCCAGCCTGGGCTTGGTGTGTCTGGGCTGGCACAGCTGTGCAGACCCACCTCCTGCTGGGTCAGTTGCTGGTTAGCAGAGGCTCTTGGCCTCACCCTGCGGTCAGTGGAGTCTCAAACACTAATCTTGCTGGAGGAAGCAGTAAAGCAGTGCTCTATTTTGGTATTTTTTACAAGAAAAGGAGAAAAAAAAATTACAAAAAAAAAAAGGATTTTATTTTTCTTAACCTTTTGTGTGATGATAAAAAAATGTCTCTTTCTAAAGCTCTTCCTGGGTGGTGTGGAACCTTCTCAGCAATTCCAAACGCAGCTCTTGCTACGGCATCCATCAGGCCCTGGTGTGTTTGCTTTAGGTTTGGGGATCTTTGCTTTGCTTAGGCTTGGGGACCTTCAGGTGTTCGGCTGTTGGAGGTCAGAGCATTCTGAGCGTGGCAGATAGGCTCTTGTGTGAGCACACCCACAGACTTCTCCCGTGGGGGTCTCCACGGTGACCCAGGGGGAGATGGTTTGGTAGCCCCAGAACGCCCTCGGGAGCGTCAGTTGCGCCGTGAGCAGTGCTGCTGGGGATGGCAGAACACTTGGGAGGCTCACAGAAGGCTTCCTGAGCTGTAAAATGCTGTGAATTGGGGCCTGCTGTGCCACTTGATGTCTTGGTTAGCTTCGTTTGCAAACTTCTCACAGGTGCTCCTCTTTTCCACCCAAAAAAACCCCAAACAAACTAACAGCTCACAGCCAGGCTTGGACTTCAAAGGGAAAACAGGAGACTGGGTTCTAAGCTTGGAACAAAAAGCCTGAGCTGAGTCTTGTGCTGTTGGAGAGGAGGTGAATCCCAAACCTCTCATCTTCTGAGATAGGAAAATCCTCAGCTGCAGCTCTCCTGGGAACTGCAGAGGGTTTGCTCTGTTTGCCAAACAACATTTTAACCACATCTTAAATACCAAGGATGTGATTCCTTTGTGAGGAACAGATTTCCCAGGTGCCCTCTGATCAGCTGTGGGACAGGTGGTGCTGGATGGTTGGGTCATTTCATGCTGAAGCCTGGGAAGAAACCCACAGAGCTGCTGTGGTTTGGGCTGGGAGTTGGCGTCTGTTGGAGCCTGTCAGTTGGCCCTGAGCTGGAAGGCTGCAGCAGGCTTTGCTCTTCTCTTGTTTTTGAGTTTCTGATGGCACCAGCTTCTGGTGAGCACCTGGCACCAGCCCTGTCACAGCATCTGGGCTGCTCTGCAGAGCTGGCAGGGCTTGGCTGCTGGCAGGAGCTCCTCGGGTTCACACCTCAGCACGGCACAGGCGTCCTGCAGACTGCGGCCGCTTAGCGCCGTAGGCTGGCACATGGTGCATGCACTGAGTGTTGTGGCTCTTAGGTGGCTTTTGGGCTCCTCATCCTCTCAACAGACTGTGGAAGATGCTTGCAGCTTAGGAGGGATAATACTCGAGGCTCTTTTGCCTGCCTCTGGTCACCACCATCTGTTAGAATGGAGTCATAGTGCCGGAAGGTTTCCTTTCAGCCTTGGTTCTAACAAACTTTTGCCGTCTCTTAATCTGGAGGCTCGAATGGGAGAGCCACAATTACAAGAAGTAATTAACAGTGAGCATCAAATCTGTATATATTGAAACTTTACAGNTTACAGCTTCCCCCCCCCCCCCTTTATTTATACAGACCTTTTTCTTTTGTATACTACATTGAAGAGATGTCTTTGAGGTTGTTTTCTGCTCCCACTGGACAGTGAATCCACAACAGAGCAGGGGAGTTTCGGGGAGCAGCTGTCCCTGCCCCTCGGCTTCCCCTTCCCCCACCCCTGCCACGCTGAGCTTTGTGTAGCAAAGAAACATTTGCACTTAAGGTACACTCCTCCACTTTGGGTATGTTCACCAGGTTGGTCCCAGGGGGAAGAGCAGAAAACTAAGATAAAGGAAAAAAAGTCATCTGTTCCTGAGCACCAGGCTCAGGTGGTTTGAAGCTGTTTCCTCTTCCCCCCTGTTCCTGAGCACCAGGCTCAGGTGGTTTGAAGCTGGGACCTCTTCCCCCCTGTTCCTGAGCACCAGGCTCAGGTGGTTTGAAGCTGTTTCCTCTTCCCCCCTGTTCCTGAGCACCAGGCTCAGGTGGTTTGAAGCTGTTTCCTCTTCCCCCCTGTTCCTGAGCACCAGGCTCAGGTGGTTTGAAACTGTTTCCTCTTCCCCTCTGTTCCTGAGCACCATGCTCAGTGGCTTGAAGCTGTTTCCTCTTCCCCTCTGTTCCTGAGCACCAGGCTCAGTGGTTTGAAGCTGTTTCCTCTTCCCCTCTGTTCCTGAGTGCCAGGCTCAGGTGGATTTTACCCCTTGAGTGGCTGACTGCTCTGGAGAGGGGAGTTGTGGCACGGAGCACTCTGTGCTTTACACTGCCAGCTTCTGTGATCCATACGAAATCCACAAGGGAAAAGCAGAGCTGCACTTTCCAAAGCCAGCCAGTCACTCATTCGCCAGCCCTGGCACAGGCCTGGGCCTGCCAGGCTGCCCGCAGTGGGCACAGACCCTTCTCCAGCCCCTCCATGTGGCACTGGTTTGGGTATGAAGAGACCAAACACGACCCCATCGCTGCTCCAGCTGCCTTGTTTCTGCCCTCACTTCCCCTTTCCAAACCCAGCCCCCTGGCATTGCCACGGGACAGGGGGTGCTCACCAGCCCTTCCAGCTGGCAGGGGCACAGGGCACCCCTCACGCAGGGCAGGTGGCTCGTTGCACAAGGCAGCTCCTGCAGCTCCATCCCTGCCCCTTCCTAGAGTCCTCCTTTCGCTGTAGCCTTTTTTGTTTGTCGTTTCAAACTTTGTCGGATCCTGTGAAATGTTGTTTGGAGGAGGAGGAAGAGGAGGAGGAGGAGGAGGAGGAGGAGGAGGAGGGAAGAAAACCAAAACAAAATCCCTCTGGAGTCTTGAGCAGCCAAAAACAATCGCTGAAAGAAAGCAACAGCAGAAAGAGGGTTTGGAGGTTTGACTTAGAAGCTCTCGAGACTGAAGTATGTAGTGTTAACTTCTGGTCCCTGGAGACGTTCCACTGGGGCATTACTCTCTCCTGACTCGATGTTGCAGCCTAAGCTTGGAGCTTATCCAATCGATCTTTGTTCTTCTTTCCTTTGGTTCGTTCGTTTGTTTTGGGGGGAAGAGGGTGGGGAGGGGAGGGGGGGAGGGTTTCGTCGTTCAGCCCAATGTCCTTCTTGCATAGTGTGGAACCTTGTAAAGCTTGGGTCACCCCTGTACATAGCTTAGCTTCTGTCCATTAGCTTTAGCAGCCCCCTAGGGAACTCTGCCTGTAAGATTTTAGCTTCTTTACTTGACTCGTGTGTGGTTGGTAGGAACATCGGGAACCCTTTTTTGTACATTCTATTGACTGAGATGTTGCCTTTGGGGCTTGGGTTTGGGGTTCTTTTTTTTTTTTTCCCCTCTTGGTTTTGGTTTTGTTTCTTTGTTTGTTTGGTTTTTTTCCTTCTTTTTATTATTATTATTATTATTTTTTAATGTTACCAACACCTTTGGGAATTCAGATGTGGTTTCTCTTGCTTCCGTGAGGATTCCTTTGGAAAGGTTTTTAAATGACATTCCACTGAGTTGAAAACTTTTTTGCTTGAGGTTGACTTCAATAAATTGTTCTGAATGTTCCAACGAGGAAAATGCCTTTTTTTCTTTTTTTGCCTTTTTTTCTGGGAGGGCTTCTTCTGTAAATGCTTTTAGTGAGGACATGGAAGTGTTGGAGCCAGGCCAGAGGAGGCCACCAAGATGCTGAGAGGGCTGCAGCAGCTCTGCTCTGAGCACAGGCTGAGAGAGTTGGGGCTCTGCAGCCTGCAGAGGAGAAGGCTTCCAGGAGAGCTTGGAGTGGCCTGGCAGGGTCCTAAGGGGGCTGCAGGAGGGCTGGGGAGGGACTATTGACAAGGTCTGGGAATGGCAGGAGGAGGAGGAATGGGTTTGAAGTGGCAGAGGGGAGATGGAAAGTGGATGTGAGGAAGAAGTTCTTTGCAGTGAGGGTGGGGAGAGACTGGCACAGGTTGCCCAGGGAGGTTGTGGAGCACAGAGGCACCAAATGGGATCAGAGATCCCATTCTGTGATCTGTGCTCCACAACCTCCCTGGGAAGGTTCAGGACCAGGTTGGATGAGACCTTGAGTGACCTGTTCTAGAGGGAGGTATCCTTACTTATGGCAGGGGATTGGAACTGGATGAGCTTTGAGCTCCCAACCTAAACCATTTTATGATTCTCTTCTCCCTAGAGACCAAGTGAAAGGAGAGGAAATGGCACTGCCCCTAGACCCTGCTCAGTTCCTTGCATTAGGTTTGGGAGGAGCTGCTGGGAAATGTTAGAAGGGCACCAAAGCTGGGGAAGGGTCTCTGGAGAACAGAGCTGGAGGTGGAGCAGCTGAGGGAGCTGGGGCTGGTGAGGCTGGAGAAGTGGAGGCCGAGGGGGGACCTCATTGCTCCCTGCTGCTCCCTGAGAGGGGGCTGGAGCCGGGTGGGGGTTGGGCTCTGCTCCCTAGGAACAGGTGATAGAAGGGGAGAAAATGGCCTGGAACTGTGCCAGGGGAGGGTTAGGTTGGAGATGAGGAAAAATTTCTTTGCTGCGAGAGTGGTCAGGGACTGGCACAGGCTGCCCAGGGAGGTGGTGGAGTGCCCATGCCTGGAGGTGTGCAAGAAACCTGTGGCCATGGCGCCTGGGGCTGTGGTTTAGTGGCCATGGTGGTGCTGGCTCCATGCTTGGACTGCAGGATCTTGGAGGCCTTCTCCCTCCCAAACCATTCCAGCACTCTGTGCTGTTCCTTTCAGCCCTGTCTGCTGAGCAATCCCTTCTGCCCCAGCAGCACTGCCCTCACCTGCCTGGGGCAGAGGGCTCAGGGGCTCACCTCCGACCGTGTCGGCCAGGCCGAACAGCTCCTCTCGCCCACCGAGTGGGAGCTGCCTGCTCCCGGGGGAGGCTGCGGCTGGGCCGGGCCCCGCTCCGCTCCCGGGGGGCAGAGTGCGGGCAGGGGCGGGAGGGAAGGGCAGGGCAGGACCCTGCGCTTCTCCGCGGGCCGGGTCCC
>WAAF01020791.1:0-30679 GCA_013400475.1 Tricholaema leucomelas | reverse complement strand
AGCTGCACCAGGGGAGGTTTAGGTTGGGTATCAAGAAAAGAACCCTCACTGAAAGAAATCACAGAGAGAGACTGGAACAGGCTGTCCAGGAAGTGGTGGAGTCATCTCCCAGGTGCTCAAGAAATGTGTGGACATGGCACTTGGGGCCATGGGTTAGTGGTCATGGTGTTGAAGCCAAGCCTGGCTGGGGCACTTAGTGCCATGGTCTGGGTGACTGGACAGGGCTGGGTGCTAGGTTGGACAGGACGAGCTTGGAGGTCCCTTCCAACCTGCTTGATTCTATGATTGTATGATTCTAGGACTGCAGCCTCCATTACAGGATGCTGTGCTGGAGGGTGTGAAAGAATGCTGGGACGTGCCTGGGTGACTGCCTGCACAATTGTCTCAAAGCTTCTGCAGAAATTCTGTTAAAAGGATAAAAGCAGACTGTCAGAGCTGGCCTCAGTGAAGCAAAAGGGAATTTTAGCACAGGCTTTAAAAAGCCCAGGATTGCAAACAGGGTCTGTAAAAGTTAAATTGCTCTGAATAAGCCAGGCTGTATCTCCAGATTTAGCAGGGCTAGCTGAGCCCACAGCCAGTGCACATGTATTAAAATAATGACTGCTTTCCACTTTTAAAAAGCCTTAATGCCTTGGGTTGGAAAAAAGAGGGAGAGCCTTTCTGGTGATTGCTTTTACACATGTCCCTCTGAGGAGCTCTCAGCACTGCTCTCTCCCATCCTACTTTCTCCTGGGCTTCTGCATATTTCCCTCCATGTGTCCTCTTCAGCCTCATGTTCAGATTCATTTTCACAGAATCACAGAATGTCAGGGACTGGAAAGGACCTTGAAAGCTCCTCCAGTGCAACCCTTCTGCCAGAGCAGGATCACTCAGAGCAGATCACACAGGAACACATCCAGGTGGGTTTTGAATATCTCCAGAGAGGGAGACTCCAAACTCCCCTGGGCAGCCTGTGCCAGGCTCTGTCACCCTCAGAGGGAAAAAAAAAACCCTCCTCCTGTTTACATGGAACTTCCTATGCCTCAGCTTCCACCACTGCCCCTTGTGCTGGCACTGAGCATCACCCAGCAGAGCCTGGCTCCAGCCTCCTGGCACTCATCCTTTACATCTTTATAAACATGAATGAGGTCACTTCTCAGTCCCCTGCATTTTGATCTCACCCAGGCAAAGACACAGGGCATGTACAGCAGGGCCATGGCCTCTTTCAGGTATCACCACCAGAGCCAAAGTGGCTTTTAAAGCACAGCTTAAAGGTTTTCTACCACTGGTGTGCTTGAGGTCAAAAATCCACTTCTCTGCTCCCCAAATCATAGAATCATAGAATGGGCTGGGTAGGAAGGCACTTTAAGATCATCCAGTTCCAACCCCCCTGCCACAGGCAGAGACTCACTAGCCCAGGTTGCTCAAGGTCCCATCCAATCTGGCCTTGAACACCTCCATGGAGGAGACATCCACACAGCTCCAGTGTCTCCCTACTCTCACTGGAGAGAACTACTTCTTAATCTCCAGTCAAAATATGGAGCAAAGCTGGAGGTGGGTAGGTTCAGGCTGGACATGAGGAGGAAGTTCTTCATCATGAGAGTGGTGAGAGGCTGGAATGGGTTGCCCAGGGAGTGGTGGAAGCCTCATCCCTGGAGGTGTTTAAGGCCAGGCTGGATGAGGCTGTGGGCAGCCTGATCCAGGGTAGGGTGTCCCTGGGCATGGCAGGGGAGTTGGAACTGGCTGATCCTTGTGGTCCCTTCCAACCCTGACTGATTCTATGATTCTATTCGAAGAAATCTGCCCTCCTCAAGCTTCAATCCATTCCCTCATCCTATCCACCTACCCAAACCCAAAGGAAGGAGTTTGCTCCTGGTGCACCAGCTGAAGGATGCAAAAGTGCAAACTGGCACAAAGGCAGGAGGGAGCAGAGGGGGAACTGGGAGGGAAAGTGTATTTCTGAGTGGTTTGTGTGAATGGAAAGTGGTGGTCCCTGCATGGCAGCACAGACAGATCTTGTGTTGTGACATGCTGAGCTGCCATTATGTTTTGTGGAGGCAATAGTGGAAGAAAGGAACATATGGAAACTTGGATTCCCACATTTACACCACTCCTGCCATCACAGCTTTCCATCCAACTCTTCCTCTCAACGTGAAATTCTGCTCTCTTCCAAGCATTTTTATCATCCACCCAGCACTGCAGTCCCCAGGTGCCAAGCACAACACTCCAAAAGAACAATTGCTTCCCAGGAAAAGGCCAATTCCCTGCCTCTCCTCCTGAGGAACCACCCTTGCTGCATGGGCAGGAGGGTGAGGATTTGCAGGAAGGGAGTGCTGTTGGCAGGAAACTACAGGCACCATGTGAACTCTTATGAGGAGGGACTGAGGGAGCTGGGGCTGTGCTGCTTGGAGCAGAGCAGCCTGAGAGGTGAACTCATCAACGGTTATAAAGGGTGAGTGGCAGGAGGCTGGAGCCAGGCTCTGCTGGGTGATGCTCAGACAAGGGGCAATGAGTGGAAGCTGAGGCAGAGGAAGTTTTATGCAAACATGAGGAGGAATTTCTTCCCTGTGAGGGTGACAGAGCCCTGGCACAGGCTGCCCAGGGGGGTTATGGAGTCTTCCTCTCTGGAGATATTCAAAACCCGCCTGGATGTGTTCCTGTGTGATCTGCTCTGGGTGATCCTGCTCTGGCAGGGGGGTTGGACTGGATGAGCTTTGGAAGTCCCTTCCAGCCCCTGACATTCTGTGATTCTGTGATCAGCTCAGTGCAATGTGTTAGTGGTGGCAAAGGGTTTGCAGCTAGAAAGCAAACCTTGCATTAGTAAAATAACATCTCTGGAAGGTGCCTACTGCACACTGCCAGTGAAGGCTTTACAACTTACTTGCACACAGGCACAGAGCTGCCCTGCTACCATCTCATGGCAGAAGCCAACACCTGCAAGAGAGGAAAGACAATAACTTTAGATCCTGCTGAATCTCACAGGGGCCAGTCTCAGGTGCTTTGGCAGCACAGAAGAAGACACTTCATTAGCCTGCTAATTAGTGAGCTGCTGCATGTGCACTGGAACAGCTTCATGGATCTGGGGAGAAAGAGTCTGAGCAGAAAACGAGCAGCAGAGCAGCCAGCACCTGTTTCTAAAGGAGTTACTACATCTTGAGGTGATCCATTGGCAGTTGCCTCCAACAGGCTGGAGGAGAGGAAGGGGAGCTGGCAGAGCAGGCAGCAGGCAGATGCACTGCAGTTAGCACAGCTTTCCAAACCCTGCTCCTACCCCTAAGCTTTTGCTAACACCATGTCCTAGGGAGCAAAATGGGAACCATGGCAAGAGGGGAAATAAAAGTGAGAGCCTGACACGTTCAGCAAGAGGCTGAGTGAGACTGAGTGCTGCAGTGCTGTAAGCCAGGAGGACTGCAGTACAGCGCTGGGCTGTTATCTATTAACCTGTGTTAGCCTCAATTAGATCAGCAATCCTGCAAGGAGAGAACTGGTTCTGATATCTGCTTACACTGAATAATGCAAGCTTGGCCCCCAGGTACCACAGCCCTATCAATAATAAACATGATTACTAAATAAGAGCAATGAAGGCTTGGAGTTAGTATTTCAGATGGGCAGGAGACCAAGAGCATGGCCAAGCACATCTCACACCGATTTTAATCACCACGAGACAAACAGAATGAGGATGGATGTGGACTCAGAAGGGTGGGATCCTCTTTTGCTGAAACACTCAGATTTTAGTGCCTATTGTCAAGCCTATTTGGAGTAAATTGTGGGTAGAATTGCAATGAGAGATGTAGTTGCCTAGCAAAGGTCTAAGATTTCCATTTAAAATTAATGTGAACTGTTTCTCTGAATCTGACATATGGGCTCTGAGAACCCCTGCCAAGATGTCAAGAGCTAGAATGCTCCCCCTCTAACTCCACAAGAAAAAGTGCTGGAGGCAACTTTCTCCTGGTACTTTGGCATTTGGCTCAACTGCACAACAAAGAGGCACAGAAAGCCTCCTGCAGTGGAGCTGCACAACTCGGTCAGGTTATGGAGTCACCAGTAACAGGATGGCTGAGATGGAACAGCAGCTCTGCTCCATCCTGGACCAGCAACCAAACCTGCCCTCAGGGTATCCACCTCGGAGAGGGGGTTTGGGAAGGCTTCTCAGCCTCTGCCCTCCAGCCACCTCTTCCACCTAAGTAATATCCCCACAATAAGCAGGGGATGTTTTGAGCTGGAAGGAACCTTTAAAGGCCATCTAGTTCAACCCCTCTGTAGTGAGCAAAAACACCTTCAGCTAGGTCAAGTTGCCCAGAGCCCCATCTAACCTGAGCTGGAATGCTATGGGGAAAGCTTCATATCCCTTCCAACCTGTGAACTGGAGGCTCAGTCACACCAAGAGCCTTTTGACACTCCACAAATGCAGCCTAACCCAAAGGCTTGCCTAACCCCATGGCTTACCTAACCCCTCGGCTTACCTAACCCCTGAGGGATGGTGCCAGAGACCATCAGACAGCTCAGCCTGGCACAAGCCTCACCTGGCTGTTCTGAAATTCCAGTCACACTTACTAACTCTGTGACCAGCAAAGAAAGGAGATGGAATTGCTGTGGTGGTGGTGACAGATGCATGATCTGTGTTTAAAGTGTTGGCATAAAACTGGTGCCAAAAGGAGATTAGGGAAGTGCTCAGCTCTTACAGGAATAGCAGCCATTAAGCACCTCATGGGGTAGAGAGATGGAGGAAAATTATCTTCCCATTTAATCCCTTTCCAAACCTCTCAGCTATTCCAAAGGCTTTTTTATGATGACCTTTTGGAGCTCCCAAGTTTTGCTCTGAACATGAGCTTGGCTGTGAGGTGATGCTCTCATGAACCAGGCAAGCTGGTGGGTCCCCAGCCAGGTCTCCCTGCAGCTGCTGCTCTCTGCATCACTGCTCCCACCACCATCCCAAATCCTTCATCCTGCTCCACTCTGGGCACAGCATAGACCTTTTCAACCCCTCCAACTCCCCATCTCCCTGATTTACCTCTCTCTCCAGCAGATCAGCTCCCGAGCCAGACTTTTTTGGATACCTGAGCTTGTTTAGCACTCAGGAAAGTTCATTTCCCTTTAAATAAATCCCTCTTCTACACCACTGTGAAAAGGATCCACACTTCTCTTCAGTTTGTTTTCTCCTTTTTTTTTTTCCTTTCACATTTCCCAAATTATTCCCTTTCTAATAAGTGTGAAACTCTTCACAGTGAATCGTGGTGGCAATAAGGGCAAAATCTGCCAAGGGTTACACAGACTCAGAGATGAAATTGTCTGAGAAGAAGAGCTGCAGAGGAGGGGGGAAGGAGAAAATAAGCATCAAGGCATAAGGAGGATAAATGATCAGTTTTAAAACGTGAGAAGAAAAAAAAAAAGATAAAGATACTAAAAATGACTCCAGAAAAGACAGAAATGAATGCTCAGCTTCCCAGACCATCTTTAGGACCCCAAAGAAAGCTCACAGACAATGGAGAAAAGATGGACAAAGAACCCTCCTGGCAGGCTGCTTTGTGCTGCTTCCTCATCCCTAAACACCATCATTCCATAGGGTGACAAAGCTGGTGAGAGGCCTAGAACACAAACCCTGTGAGGAGAGGCTGAGGGAGCTGAGGGTGTTTAGTCCAGAGAAGAGGAGGCTCAGGGTAGACCTCATTGCAGTCTACAACTACCTGCAGGGAGGCTGTAGCCAGGTGGGGTTGGGCTCTTCTGCCACGCAACCACCAACAGAACAAGGGGACACAGCCTCAAGCTGTGCCAGGGCAGGTCTAGGCTGGACGTCAGGGGGAAGTTTTTGGCAGAGAGAGTGATTGGCATTGGAATGGGCTGCCCAGGGAGGTGGTGGAGTTGCCATGCCTGGAGGTGTTGAAGCCACTTAGTGCCATGGTCTGGGTGATTGGGCAGGTCTGGGTACTAGGTTGGACTGGATGAGCTTGGAAGTCTCTCCCAACCAGCTTGATTCCACGATTCTAAGATTCCCCTGGAATTTCTGGACAAGGTTTTGGATATTCCTGGCTGGAGAGACAAGCAGCCAGCTGTGTGAGGAGCCAGGCAGTTCTGAGGTGCACAGTCCCTGGTGTAGATTCTAAACTATTTAGGACAAAAACCTCTTCTTTTCATGGTAGTGTTTCCAAAGACAGCCCTCATGTTCAGAGTAACCTTCTCAGGGCTCCTACAAGAGCAGAACCCCCCAGCAGAAACACCTCTGCTTTGCAGCCAGTCCTCCTTTTGAAATGCAAACACTGCCTGCTACAGCAGGACCCTTTGTACAAGTGGGCAGAGAGAAAAACAAACAGAAAGATGAAGCACAACAGGAAAATCTCAGGGATGCTTCTCCTGTGCCCCTGGATGCAGCACATCTTCAAACCAGTTCAACCACACCTGGTTCAAGCAGGTGCACTCACAGCAGCTTGCCCAAGATCACAATGTGCAGGTGGGTTTGGAATCTCTCCAGAGAAGGAAACTCCACAACCACAGCCCCTCTGGGCACCCTGCTCCAGGGCTCCAGCACCCTCACACCGAACAGGTTTCTCCTGAGGTTCAAGTGAAACCTCTTGGGTTCCACTTTGTGCCTGCTGCCCCTCATCCTATCACAGCAGACCACTGAAGAAGACTGGAACCTTCTTCTTCAGACCCACCCTTCACATATTCCTAAATATCCATCAGATCTCCTCTCAGGCTGCACTTCTCCAGGCTAAACAGCCCCAGGATTCTCAGCTTCTCCATGTAAGAGAGATGATGCAGTCCTGTAAGCATTCCTGCAGCCTCTCTTGGACTCTCTCCAGTAGTTCCCTGTGGAACTGAGGATGCCAGGACTGGACTCAACACTGCAGATGTGCTCTCAGGAGACATCTCATGATATAATGTCGACTTCTGCCCAAAGTCAGGCTTTATGAGAGCAACAGAACCATCAGAATCATGGAATGGTTTAGGTTGGAAGGGACCTCAAAGATCATCCAGTTCCAACCCCCTGCCATAGGCAGGGACACCTCCCACTAGAACTGGTTGCTCAAGGCCTCAGCCAACCTGGCCTTAAACACCTCCAGGGAGGTTGTGGAGCAGAGAATCACACAATGTGGTCTTTGATCACAGATCACATTGTGTGATTCTGTGCTCCACAACCTCCCTGGGCAACTTGTGCCAGTGTTTCTCCACCCTCACTGCAAACAACTTCTTCCTAACATCTAGTTTGAATCTCCCATCTGCCAGTTCAAACCCATTCCTCCTCATCCTGGCATTACAAGACCTTATAAATAGTCCCTCCCCAGCCCTTCTGGAGCCCACTTCAGATCCTGGAAGGCCACTCCAAGGTCTCCTCAAAGCCTTCTCCTCTCCAGGCTGCAGAGCCCCAACTCTCTCAGCCTGTCCTCAGAGCAGAGCTGCTGCAGCCCTCTCAGCATCTTGGTGGCCTCCTCTGCACTGGCTCCAACACTTCCATGTCCTTCTTGTGCTGGGGGCTCCAGAACTGCACCCAGGACTGCAGGTGGGGTCTGAGGAGAGCAGAGCAAAGGGGCAGAATCCCCTCTCTCGCCCTACTGGCCACACTGCTCTTGCTGCAGCCCAGCACAGGGTTGGCTGCATCGATAGGGGCAATATCAACCTGCTGCTGTGCAAGGTTTGATGTCTCTTTAAGTGCATCTGGGATCAAATTCCTTGGCTTTCAGCTAGAACCGTGCAGCTGAGTGACACAAGAAGACCTTGCACCGGAGACAACGTTCCCCACAGAGAGACACAGCCTGTTCTGGCCACACTAGGAAAAGATTTCCCAGTAATGGAAATAGTCTGGAAGAAGGAACAAAACAAGCAGCCACACAAAGATGTTGGCTTTTCTTTTTGTTGTTGTTGTTGTTGTTTAATCTGACTTGGAATATGTTGAATTGGTTCATTGTTTGTGGAGGAATCTGAGCAGAATTAATGATGTGCAGGCAGGAAGAGGCACTGCTCTGCGAAGGCAGTGGCCAGACATTCTCCAAGATCTGTAATCTAATTTAGCTTGGAGAGTTAATGATTTTAATGATTTGTTGTGATCTCCAAACAACTGTTAGGAGATAAATCTACATCATTAAACCTATTATGGTGTTTTGCTTCATTTAGCAAATGGTGAGGGGGGGGTTTTTTGTTGTTCAGAAGACGCCCACATTTTAAACAAGCAGAGAGGTCAGCTGCTGATGGTAAGGAACAATTTATTCCCAGCTCCCTGGGAGACTGAAATGAAAGGTGTCCTTGGGAAAGAGAGAGTTCTTCACAAATGTTATTGACTGCTTGATAAACAGAAAGCTCTGCTTGTGCTGTGATCTGTGGCACTGTGTGGCTGCTGCAAAGCAGACAAGGCTGCTGCAAACAGCCACCCAGCTGACGGCTCAGGATCGCTTGCTTTAAAACCCAGCAGCTTCTCGAGGAAGAGCATGAGGCTGATGAGCTCCAGGAGGTTTACAGCAGTTGGAGAGCAACAGCAAGAGGAAGATGTCATAGAATCACAGAATCATAGAATTACAGAATCAGTCAAGGTTGGAAGAGATCACAAGGAGCAGCCAGTTCCAACCCCCCTGCCATGCCCAGGGACACCCTACCCTAGAGCAGGCTGCACACAGCCTCATCCAGACTGGCCTTAAAGACCTCCAGGGATGGGCCTCAACCACCTCCCTGGGCAACCCATTCCAGCCTCTCACCACTCTCATGGTGAAGAACTTCCTCCTCACATCCAGTCTGAATCACACAATCACAGAATCTCAGAATCACAGAGTGTCAGGGGATGGAAGGGACCTCCAAAGCTCAGCCAGTCCAACCCCCCTGCCAGAGCAGGATGTCCTGTACCAGATCATACAGGAACACATCCATGTGGGTTCTGAATATCTCCAGAGAGGGAGACTCCACAGCCCCCCTGGGCAGCCTGTGCCAGTGTCCTGTCACCCTCACAGGGAAAAAAAAAACCTTCCTCATGTTGAAATGAAACTTCCTCTGCCTCAGCTTCCACCATTGCCCCTTGGCCTGTCACTGAGCACCATCCAGCAGAGCCTGGCTCCAGCCTCCTGGCACTCATCCTTTACATCTTTATAAACATGAATGAGGTCACTTCTCAGTCCCCTGCATTTTGATCTCACCCAGGCAAAGACACAGGGCATGTACAGCAGGGCCATGGCCTCTTTCAGGTATCACCACCAGAGCCAAAGTGGCTTTTAAAGCACAGCTTAAAGGTTTTCTACCAC
The DNA here is from genome assembly GCA_013400475.1 of Tricholaema leucomelas. NCBI lineage: Eukaryota > Metazoa > Chordata > Aves > Piciformes > Lybiidae > Tricholaema lacrymosa > Tricholaema leucomelas. The sequence continues at coordinate 21,482 of WAAF01020791.1, read as the reverse complement.
TGGTGTGCTTGAGGTCAAAAATCCACTTCTCTGCTCCCCCTGCACATATTGATAACCATTGATGAGGCTACCTCTCACTCTCCTCTTCAGCTCTGGGAAGCCTCTAAGCAGCTGCTTAGCTCTGTATGGGGTGTTTCACTTCTGCTTTTGGAAAGACAGGTCCAAGTCCCAGAGCACAGCAGGCAATGAACTGTCCTCCAGCAGGACATCTCCACGAGGAAAGCAAAGTGCTGCTAACAAACCCTACATCCTCCAGCTGTCGTTTCAGCACCTCCCTTCTGTCTTGCACCTCTCCTGGCAGCCTGACCCAGTTGAAGAAGGAAAAGCTTATGTAAGACTGATACAAGATTTAGATGAAAAAAAAAAAAGTATCACAGAATCACAGAATGGTAGGGACTGGAATGGACCTCTGGAGAACATCGAGTCCAACCCTTCTGGAAAAGCAGGTTTGCCTAGAGCAGGTTGCACTGAAGCAGGTTCTGGTGGCTTTGGAATCTCTCCAGAGAAGGAGACTTCACAACCTCTCTGGGCAGCCTGCTGCAGGGCTCCAGCACCTTTACACCTCAAATTCAACTGAAACCTCCTGGGTTCCACTTTGTACCTGTTGCCCCTTGTCCTGTCACTGGGCACCAACAAGAAGAGCCCAGCCCCATCCTCATGACCTCCACCCTTCAGTTACTCAAGATCCTCTCTAAGCCTTCTCTTTTCCAGACTAAAACAGTTCCAGGTCTCTCACTCTCACCTCCAGTCCCCTGATCTTCACGAAGCACTTGAGCCTGACCACTTCCCTTTGTCCTTCCCTGCTAAACCTTGGTCCACGACCCTTCTGTGCCCACAATCCACCAGCACCTGCTACCAGGGACATGAACGATTTGACTTGCATCACCTGCTACATTTTTCACACCATCAGGGACAAAGTTCATGATGAAGCAAGGGCAAAGAACTGAAGCCCTGAGAAGTAATTTCAGCTGCAGAAGGAAGATGGAAAGAGCTCATTCCCAACATCAGCAGCGGGCATCTGGCCATGGCCAGGTCCCTGTGCATTAAGATGCTGTGGCAGCTCCACTGAAGGGATGGATTTCAACCAGGGTTTCATTGTGTTCTCCCAGCACCAGGTTCCTCCAATCTATTCTGTTCAAAAGCCTTTTATGTTCACTGTGAAGAGGACATAAGGAAGAGCAGGGGAGAGGTGTTTTCTTATGGGTTGTGTTATTTACACAGCAGAGAGTAAACAATCAGCCTCCTTCCCTGCAACTCTGAGGAGTCTATTAGGATTTAACCACATTTGCCTAAGATAAATATTTTATGAATTCAAAACATGAAGGGGGAAAAAAAAAAGAGGAAAGAAACAGCTCAAATGAATCCTGTAAACAGCAAAGCCTGACTATTTTCTTGCCCAGTTCCTTTTTAATCCCTGGGCAGAGAGGAATAGTTCAGCTCTTCAGATGTCATTCAGAAATCACTGCCCTGACTCCAATGCTTCCAGCCTGCCCGGCACGTCTGCCTGCCACAAAGCAAACAGGAGGGATGTGGAAGCAGAGAAATGGATTTGTTTGTTGTGGAAGTTAAGCACCCACTGGGGTCTGAGCTCTGTCCTTGGAGCCTTCTAATCCCCCATGCTGCATGGATAGCACAGACTTGTCACTTTAATAACCCAGAGTAAATAAAACCCAAAGAAAATTCCTTTTGGTTGTGTTTATTTTGGGGAAGTTTCTTTCTTCGGCCCTGAAAATAGGGAATATATTTTATTACCCACTGTGACATCTTCAAATGCAGCAATTCAGCTTCACTGGAAAAAGAAAGTCATGTTCTGCCCTTTCACATCACTTCCATTCCTGGAGTTTCTTGTTTCTTATCAAAGGGAAAAGACAGGAAGGTCTGGAGCTGTGTGAGCTTCCCTGCACCTCACGTGCTGGACTTACACACCTGAAGGCTGGTCAGGAGTGGGGGACAGGCTCTGCTCACTGCTCCCTGGGATAGGACAAGCAGCAATGGATGGAAGCTGCAGCACAGGAGCTTCCAGCTCAGCACAAGGGGGAACTTCTTGCCTGGAAGGGTCCCAGAGCACTGGCACAGGCTGCCCAGAGAGGTTGTGGAGTCTCCTTCTGTGGAGCCTTTCCAGGCCTGTCTGGATGTGTTCCTGTGTGACCTGAGCTAGATTGGATGGTCCTGCTCTGGCAGGGGGGTTGGGCTCGATGATCTCTTTGGGTCCCTTCCAATCCCTGACATCCTGTGAGCCTGTGACCTCTTGAAAACACTGTGAGGTGCTGGAGATCACAGAATCACAGAATGTCAGGGGCTGGAAAGGACCACAAAAGCTCATCCAGTCCTGCAGAGTAGGATCACCTATACCAGATCACACAGGAATGCATACAGGTGGGTTTTGAGTATCTCCAAAGAGGGAGACTCCATAACCCTCCTTGGGCAGCTTATTCCATCACCACCCCAATGGCAACCTGCTGCCTGACTCTGATACAAGGCAGGCTCTACACTGGGTCTAAATTACCTCCTAATTTACACTCATTCATCAGTCACAGAACTCACACCAACGAATTCCCAGCTCTAACAACCAAATAATGAGGTGGAATTGTTTGTTAAGTTGTTTGTAGTAGCAATGCCATGATACAAAAGAAGGACCCTATCTGAAGAGGGCTACAAGAAGGCTGGAGAGGGACTACTGACAAGGTCTTGTCATGACAGGATGAGGAGGAATGGGTTTAAACTGGCAGAGGGGAGATTGAAAGTGGATGTTTGGAAGTTGTTTGCAGTGAGGGTGGTGAGACACTGGCACAGGTTGCCCAGGGAGGTTGTGGAGCACAGAATGACCGAACGTGATCTTTGATCACGTTCGGTCATTCTGTGCTCCACAACCTCCCTGGAGATGTTCAAGGCCAGGCTGGATGAGGTCTTGAGCAACCTGTTCTAGTGGGAGGTGTCCCTGCCTATGGCAGTGGGGTGGAACTGGATGATCCTTGAGGTCCTTTCCAACCTAAACCATTCTATGACTCTGCTCCCAGCCCTACACACACCTCAGGCCACTGCAGACTTTATTAGAGCATCATCCCCTAGACAGGTTGGATCAGATGATTCCCCCTTCCAACTTGGCATTCTGCAACTCCCAGGCCCAGTGCAGGTGTGAGAGCTGCACCCAGAGCACACAGTGGCTTGTGGCTCCACCTTGGCATTGAATAGTTTAACAGGAAAACTTGGCAGCCCATTGCTGGGCACCTCTGTTCTGTTGTGAGGAGAGGAAGTAAATCAGTAACCCCTCCCAAGGGAACAGAAGAGTTGAATTTCAGTGATAAAAATATTATTATATTAGGAGGCTTTGGGGGTTTATTCCAATTTGAAGCTTAGATGGAAAGTTCAAGGTCATTTTTGTTGTTTTCAAACCTGTTCAGCCTTTCCTCAGCACTGAGTCATTAGAGCTGACTCTGTGTGAGCATTTTGGTACAGCAAACATCTGGTGGTGTGCTTTGAGTCAACAGACACAGCTGAAAATGTGATGGCTTCATGATTGTATCTGCCCAAGAGAACCACTGCAGTGGGTTTTGTGGGGGTTACTCATCTGATTTCCCTTCTCCCTGTCTGAACCAAGACCTTCCCCCTCCCCATTCATCATTTTGACCACTATGTCTCTGCCAACTGTTGCAGTCCTGCCTGGCTCTGCTGTGATATTTGGGGAAAGCACCCTCCAGGTAGAACAAATGTTGGTTTATTTGCTGGGTGGAAATTTGTTAAATAAATCATAGCTTCATCGTGGCATAGGAAATTAGCACTAAGCCATGCCTGGAAGGTTAGGCATATTGTACTTCAAAATAAGCAGGAGGCCACTTTGCAATTCAAAGGAGATACATTGGCAAATGGGAAGTCACATCTGGTAATCATTTTTTTCCCCACTACCCAAAAGGTTGTTAGCTGAAGTGCCAGCAGAGCCCTGGACTGACACTGAAAGCCACTTTTAAAGCAGTTTCTCTGCCCAGATGCAGCTGCCAGAAGAAGGGCTTGGGAAGCCTGCTGCTGTTAAGCTCTGATGGCCGTGGCTCAGGGGCAGGGCTGGGGTCTCCATGCTGCTGCAGATTCCTCTTATTGCTGCCTTCCACTGCCTATTTTCAAACGCTGCAGGGTGCTGCTGGGCTGGAAGGTTGACATTTAGCAGGGGCTAGGGCCTGGGGTGCTCTTTATTTGACAATTACGAGTTTCCCTTCCAACAGAACAGACACAAGGACTGCTGCTGAAAGCCTCCTTCCATGTGACATCTGATGAATTGGAATAATGGAGTTCAGCACTGCTAAGCCTTCCAAACACCTCTACATTTATTATAACCTTTGCAAAGCCTTTGTGCCTCTTCTTCATCATTTTATCTGCTTGGGAATATTTCGAGCAAGCATTTGGAAAGGACACTTGCAGCCTCTCTACATCTTTTTGCTGCCTCCTGAATCACTGTTGGTATCAGATGTTCTTTCACAAGATACAAGATAGGATAGGTTGAGGGTCAGGCAACGGATTTGCTTTTTCTCATCTACAAGGGCTGATGAAATCAGAATAATTTCAGCTTCTCAGCTTTTACTTTGTGAAGGAAAAGAGTTTAAAGACTTCATTCGAAAATTAAGTTCAAGAAGGACATGGAACTGCTTGAGAGGGTACAGCAAAGGGCTACAGTGAGGGGACTGGAACATCCAGGAGGTTCCAGCTCAACACAAGGGGGAACTTCCCTACTGGAAGGGTCCCAGAGCACTGGCACAGGCTGCCCAGAGAGGTTGTGGAGTTTGCTTCTCTGGAACTGTGTCCCCTTCTTCTGCTGCTGCTTGCCTGGCAGAAGAGCCCAACCCCACCTGGCTACAACCTCTCTTCAGGTAGCTGCAGACAGCAATGAGCTCTGCCCTGAGCCTCCTCTTCTGCAGGCTGCACACCCCCAGCTCCCTCAGCCTCTCCTCACAGGACTGTGCTCCAGGCCCCTCCCCAGCCTTGCTCCCCTTCTCCAAACACCTTGCAGTATCTCAACATCTCTCTTGAATTGAGGAGCCCACAACTGGACACAGCACTCAAGGTGTGGCCTGAGCAGTGATAAGTACATGGGCAGAAGAACCTTCCCTGGCACAATGTGAGACTGTGTCCCCTTCTTCTGCTGCTGCTTGCCTGGCAGAAGAGCCCAACCCCACCTGGCTACAACCTCTCTTCAGGTAGCTGCAGACAGCAATGATCTCCAGAGGTCCCTCCCAATCCCTACCATTCTGTGATTCTGGGACCTCACCCAACCATCCCACAGCTATTTGAATTTACTTTTTTTTCAACTCTACCACCCCTTCTATCTCCACAAAGCTCCTAAAACGCTTCTGGAGAAGGATTCCCAAAGCTCACAATAGATGGGGCCACAAAAATCCTCTCTGCTCAGCCCTCATGCAGGGCTTACACAGAGCTGCGTCCCTCCTCCCACAGTCCAAGGGCTCTTGCTCAGATAACAGCTCACAGCTATCATCATTTTTTCACCCTTAAACTACCCAGAGAAGGAAAGGAGGGGGAAAAAAAAATTGCTGAAAACAAGGCCAGGGAAAGTTCAGATAAAGCAGAAGTGATGCTGATTGCTGCAGGGCAGTTCAAACCAAACTACAATGCAGTTTAGATAAACAAGGATTAATTATCTTCCTGTTGGTCTGTGGGGCAACTGATATCAGGGATAATTACATTCTTCTGCAATTATTGTTTTCTGAGTGCTCAACCAAGACAGAGAAGGGAGGATTTTAGGTTTGTTTTTTTTTTTTTATCTTTTTATTTTGTTGTTTGTTTTTTGGTTTTTTTTTTTCCCCTTCTTTTTAATCTTGCAAAAATAATTTCATGTTCAGAATGTTTTGTTTCCCTGCATTACGTTGTGTAAACTCTGGCAGGGCATGTTGCCCCCTTTTGTTTTATTTGCCCACTGGGTCGTTTGCTTATTGGAATTGAAGGCAGAAGTGGTTTGCTCTCAGGAGCAGGGCTGAGGTTCTAATAAATATGTAAATAATATCTCTCTGAGCTGTTGCCTTTGGCATTTGTTCATACATTATCCTCTGCAGTTGTTAGGCTGCTGTGAGCACAGGCTTGGTTTAGTTGGAAAGGAATAATCCACGATTCAAACAGAGCCCCAGGATGGCATCGTCCTGCTCGCAGCTTTCCCCTCGCTGTGCTGCCAGCTGCCCACAGAAGGTACCACTTAAGATATATTAGGAGAGTAAAAAGAAGCTGGAGATGAGCAGAGGTCAAACCTGACCCAGCCACACTGCTGGCAGCACACACAGGGAAGGGTCAGCTCTGAGCCCTGCATCACTTCTGTCCTTGAGAAATCCTTCCTAGGCCAGCAGGGAAAACCTGATGGACTTGCAAGGGAGTGGTGCTGCCACAGGCTGAAGGGGACTTAAAACAAGTCCTGCACTGAGCTCTATCTGAATGGCATCTGCACTGAATTGTGTCACCTCTTGGATGGACTGAAGGATGAGTTCTGGGCTCCCCAGTTCATAAATGGACAGGGAGATTGAGAGGGCATAGCAAAGGGCTACCGAGATGGTCAGGGGACGAGAACAGCTCTCTTGCAAAGAAAGCCTGAGGGACATTTCAGTCTGCAAAAGAGAATCACAGAATCACAGAAATATCCAGGCTGGAAAAGTCCCTCAGGAGCACCGAGTCCAACCTAGAACCTTAACCTACAAGATTCACCTTAAACCATAATCCAAACCACCTTGAAACACATCCAGGCTGGGTGACTCCAGCACCTCCCTGGGCAGCTCATTCCAGTCCCTGACCACTCTCTCCGTGAAACACTTTTTCCTAATGTCCAATCTAAACCTCCCAAGCCTCAGCTTGAGGCCATTCCCCCTTGTTCTGTCTCCCATCAGAGAAGACCGAGAGGTGATCTTCTCAATGAAAATAAATATCCACAGGTCATGAGGACGGAGCTGAGCTCCTCTCAGTGGTGCCCAGTGACAGGAGAAGGAGCAATGAGTACCCAGCGGAACCCAAGAGGATTCACTTGAACTTGAAGAGAAAATTCTTTGGTGTGAGGGTGCTGGAGCATTGGAGCAGGCTGCTCAGAGAGGCTGAGGAGTCATCTTCTCCAGAGACTTTCAAGACCCATCCTGTGTGACCTCCCCTGGGTGATGCTGCTTCAGCAGGGCGATTGGATTTGACGATCTCCAGAAGTCCTTTCTCTCCAGAGGTCCCTTACAGATCCTACCATGATATGATTCTGTGGTGACCTCACACTCTGCCCTCTGTAATACCTGCAGACACCTAAATCCATAACCCATTGAGGGCTTCCAAGCTATGCTGCTTGCAGGGACTGGGAGTCCTGGTGGGTGCAGACAATGGGGAACTGGAAGAAGCTCAGCAGAGCCAAGCTGAAAGAGGGACAGGGAATGTGACAGAGCAGGGATGAGGAAAAGCAGCAGCAGGGTCTTGGGGAAGAAAAAGGTCTTTCAGGGCATGGTATGGCCTGGGGGTAAAAGAGATGCCCAGAGATTAAAGCCCTGCCATGCAGAAACTGCACCCAGAGGAAGGCAAGGAGAGAATCACTGGTGACAGGAGTGTGAGTGCTCAACCAAACTCCTCACAGCACCTTCGCCCCAGGAGTTTACTAACGAAACTGATGGCAAAATCAAAGTCCCTAAGCATGAGATGTCCTGCCCAGGGCACCTCAGCAGCTCCTGCCTTGGAGGCCCTTTTCTATTTCTATTCAGCTCCAAGGAGGAGAAAAGTCTCCTCTGGCTCCTGGCACAAGACCTCTGCGAGGGGGGAGAGGAGAAGGCTCAGGGGACTGTCACTGCTGTGCATGTCCTTGCAGCGACAGGACCTTGAGGGAGCTGCGTTTGAGCCCAGCCTCTCTAACTGAAATTCCAGCACAATCCCCCAAGCAGCTGAATTCTGCCTGTGCTGAACTGCAGCAGTTTGGCCAAGTTCTTTTCCACTTTCCTACCTCTTTTTTTGCTCTCTTTTCTCTTTGCTGCCTTCACATCTCAAACTGAGAAGCCACGAAGGGTGGGCTGTGGCCTTCCCAAGGTTTGGAAATCTCTGTGTCCTCAGAAAGCTCCTACCATGGATGGCTTCTCTTCAGCTTTGCTGCCAGACCAGAGGGGCCACAACTTTGTTCCTTTTCCACCTTCACTTTCTAGGATGGAAAAATCCCTCTGAGCTAACCAGGGGCGGGGGGAAGCTGAGCAACACACAGGCATCTGCAGGCATAAATAGACCCTTAATTGCTTTCCTGGGCTGAAGCTTAAAGAGATAAGACAAAGAAGATGGAGAAAAGAAACTTATTTATTTGGGGGAGACCAGAAGGTTATGAATTGCAATTAACCAAGGAGATAATGAATCTTTTAGCTCACAAAGTGCAGTAGATCCACAGGTACTTAGGACATAATGCAATTCCACTCTCACATCTAATGGCAGAAGAATATTTTGTGCTCCTGGTGCTTTATCAACAAAATGCCCTGCTGTAGCTACTTGGCCTTTGGAGATTATTTTCTCAGGGAAGCTGTCATCACTCAGCTGATTAATTACTCTAATAATCATATTTTTTTTTCCCCCTAATAAAATCCCCCTCTTCCCATTCATTAACTACATTGCAGGTAGGTGACAGTGGTAATTACACTCTGGAAGTACTTCTGAATTATCTTTTCTAATCCAGCTTGTGCTGACATTTTTGAGAGAAAAACACATTTTGTCTTTCTTTCATGAGTGGGTTAACATTTGAATATGCAAACAGTGTCAAAGCCTGCCCTAAGGATGTTTTCCTGAACCATGATTTATGAGGTTTGGCTATTGTATTTGCTATCCTAGCCCTAGAAAGGTCATTAGACAAAGAGGCTTTCCCTGCAGGGGTCCCTTCCCATCTTTACCTTCTGATAATTTTTACTTGTGGGTTTTTTTTTGTTTTGGTTTGGTTTTCTTTCTTTTCATGAACATCAAGCAGGAAGATGTGCTCTGAGCTCTCCCATATGCCTCTGCTGTTTATTATTTATTAATGCAGGAGAGGAAAAGTGCAACGCTGCAGGCAGAGAAATCCACACACGCAGCCATCGGGAGCCTCGCGCCGTGCAGGCTCCCAGTGTGCAACACACAGGCTTGCTGAATCCTAAGGTTGGCAAAGACCTCTAAGATCATTCACTCCAACCATAGACCCAACACCACCACGGCCACCAAACCATGTCCCAAAGGGCCATGTCCACAGGGTTATGTGAACCCTTCCAGGGATGGGGACTCTACCACCCTGGGCAGCCTGTTCCAATCCCCGATCGCTCTTCAAGTGAAGAAACTTTTCCCAATCCCCAATTTTACTCTCCCCTGGCACAATTCCAGGCAGTTCCCTTTCATCCTATCACCTGATACTAGGGAGAAGAGACCAATTCCACCTCACTGCTTCCTCCTTTCAGGGAGTTGCAGACAGTCAGAAGGTCTCCCTTCAGCCTTCTTTTCTCAAGGCTGAACACCTCCAGCTCTCTCAGCTGCTCCTCACCAGCTCTGTTCTCCAGACTCTTCACCAGCTTTGGTGCCCTTCTCTGAACACACTCCAGCACCTCAATGTCCTGCTAGTAGTGAGGGAATATCTATCTCTATCTATATCCATATACCTATATCCATATCAATATCTGTATTTCTATGTCTATATTTCTGTATCAATAGCTCTATACCTACATCCATATCTCTGTATTTCTATATTTCTATTTCTATATCTGTATCTCTAGTTCTATTTCTATATCTGTATCATAGAATCATAAAATCAAGCAGGTTAGAAGAGACCTCCAAGCTCATCCAGTCCAACCTAGCACCCAACCCTGGCCAATCACCCAGACCATGGCACTAAGTGCCCCAGCCAGGCTTGGCTTCAACACCTCCAGGCACAGCCACTCCACCACCTCCCTGGGCAGCCCATTCCAATGCCAATCACTCTCTCTGCCAACAACTTCCTCCTAACATCCATCCTGAACCTCCCCCAGATCTAAATCTATTACCTATGTCTGTATCTGTATCTCTGTATCTTCATCTATATCTACATCTACATATCTCTATCTATGTATATATATGTGTGTATATATATGTCTACTGGTACAGAATGGACACAATCTTTCTTAGTGAGAGGAAAATACGACTTGAGCCAAGGTTGTCTCACCTACTAAGAAGGACTAATTTGCTTTGTGTGTGTTAGCAGCTCTCCAAATGTCTCTGCAGCCCATGTATGTGCAGGAGATCTCTCCAGACACCCTTAACATCCACAGCTTGCTGACAGGCAGCTCTGACAGCAAGCACAGCAATGAACACCCAGCACTTTCCAGGAGGGGTTGCAGGTGGTTATTTACCCCAAAATACAGGATTCAGACCCCTAAGTCAATTGGATTTTGAATTCCAACAACTCACTGGGAAGGAGAGTGGATGTGAGTGGGGTTGGGGGCAGTGCTCACCCCTTCTAGGCACTTTTGCTTTTCCCTAACTAATCTTCCTCTTCCAGTGGATCAGTAGCCTCTAACAAAAGATCTGTCCCTTTGAATCATGCTCTCCCCTCCTCATTCCACCCTCTCCACACACACAACCACGTTTCATTTGCTGATCCCATCACAGGAGCCCGAGGGCTTTAGAAAAGTCTTTTTCAGCATCATTATATACATCTCTTCAACCTTTCTTGCCTCTTTCCTTTTCACTGCCATTCACCATTACAGAGCTGCAGTGCACTGAAAATTGGATGTGACAATGCTGCTCTAGATGTGTTTACACATTAAAAAAAATGAAATTGGTAGAATATTTCTATCTCCCATCTGTATTTTTGTTAATGCTAATGAAGAACTCCACGGTTTGCACCCTGCTTCAGCTCTGCTTACTTTCTTCAGGGTGATCAGAAGAGTTGACAAACACAAACCACAGCAGGTTACAAATATCTGGCACAGCAGCTGTTGTCTGCACATGGCAGGAGGCAGCTAACCTGCAAAGCTTTCTGCCTGCAGACTTGTTTGATGCCCAGGTCTGGTCTGTGTTTGCCCAGTCGGAGTGTTCGGGCAGGTAAATCTTCGCGCAGCAAAACCTACTGCCTCTAAAAAGTCTTTGTCCTCCTTTCATAGAATCACAGAATCAACCAGGATGGAATTGCTTCAGCTGGAAAAGAGCTCAAGCCCAACCATCAATCTAAGGCCACCATGGCCACTAAACCACATCCCAAAGTGCAACATCTGTGCTGTTCTGATTTTGCATCTCTGTTCCTCCACCCCAAAGTCCTCTGTAACCTTGAGGCAGCTCTCCAGCATCCTTTGCCAAGGAAAAAAGCCTTGGGAAGCACACTGGTGATGTGCTGCTGCTCTCCCTGCTTAGCTGCACTGACACAGGAGATAAAGTCCATAATTAGCAGGATGACCTCACCAGACTGAGATGGGGATCAGCAGGATGTGGTAGCTCAGGGCCATGCTCCCTGGAGATCTGTGCCCTTCATGCCCTCCTCTTCCTTGACACGCTGCTGGCAGAGAGCTGCTCACATCACATAACACAAAAGGAGGACATCTGGTGAAGCCCTGCAAGTCCCACACAGAGAAGTGGCTGTCTGTCTGGGCATACAGAAGCTGGTTGGGGTCTGTGTCTTAGTGGCAAAAATATTGGGGGTTGAAAACTTCTTCCAGGGCATTTGAGTTGAGAAAGCAAGCAGGCAGCAAATCAGCATGCTACAGGTTTGCATCGCTGCTAGCGGACAGCAGAGACTGCTGGCACAAGGGGACATTAGGAAGAGGTTCTGTGGGCATTAAGAGGAAGCTCTTTATTCTGAGGGTGGTGGAGCACTAGCAACAGGCTGCCCAGGAAGGTGGTGGAAGCCCTATTCCTGATTATATTCAAGGTCAGGCATGATGGGGCTCTGAGGAACCTGATCTAGTTGGGGATGTCCCTGCTGCCTGCACGGGAGCTGGACTGGGTGACCTTTAAAGGCCCTTTCCAAGTCAGTGCGTTCCATAACGCTACAGATTCCAGTCTCTCCCACTGTGTAACACAACCTGAGTTCACATCTCATACCTGTGCCAGTGAGGAGGTAGTAGGTGTCTGCCTGCTGACTTTGCAAACTACCTGCTCAGGTCCCTCAGCAGAGAGAAGAGAAAAGACAACTGGAAACTTCCCACCATGTGAAGGGCAAAGGCAGAGCTGGCTGAGTCCAGAGCCAACGAACAGCAATTGGGGCCTCAGAAGCACACCAGTAACAGCTGAGATTGTGATCTCCTCGTATGCACCACTCAAAGGTTCAGGAGACCCAAAGAAGGAACTCCCTGCACCTCTCTGGGTGCTTTGCACGTCAGGAGGACCACATCCTGCTGAAGCAGATGGACTCACAGTATCAGGCAGAGCAAAACATTCCCTTCTGGTACAAAAATACGTTGATCCTGCCAGGTTTCCACCACTAACTTGCCCTCTGGTGCCTGGACCTGTCCATCTGCCACCTTTTCCCACTTCATTGAGGAGGGTACAGAGTAAAACACAGTCCCCAAACAGCCTGATCCAGTCAGTGCCTGAAAATATCCAACAGCCACCACTCACTGAGCTTTAAGTCTCAGAGAAAGAAGTGCTGGGGCTGGGGGAGAGCAGAAATGCAGATTATCCCCTGTCAGGGTTCTCAGGGAGGCTTGATGCTCTGCTTCCCCTGCTTCCCAGTGCAGCAGGAACACCTCCTGATCCTCCTGGCCTGCTCCTCACCGTGTGCCAAGGCTCTCCCATGCTGACAGATGGAGAGCACTGGCACAGGAGACAACCATGGCTGTGCATTAATTATGGCAAGGGCAGCATTCCCAGATGAGAGCTTACAGCATCTAGCTAGATGGAGTTTACTAGCCCAGGGCTAGAAGAATTTGCCATCAGTAACCCTACTCTGGACTAGATTAACTCTACCTCTGCCAGCTCTCTGTGCTTGCAGCCCAGAAGACCTTTTTCATCCTGGGATGTATCAAAAGAAGTGTGGGCAGCAGGTCCAGAGGGGTGGTTCTGCCTCACTGCTCTACTCTGGTAAGACCTCACCTGGATTGCCCATGTCCAGCTCTGGGACCCTTAACACAAGAAGGATGTGGACCTGATGAGGAGGGTCCAGAAGAGGCCACAAAGATGCTCAGAGGGCTGGAGAACCTCTGCTATGGAGACAGGCTGAGAGAACTGGGACTGTTCAGCCTGGAGAAGAGAAGGCTCCAGGGAGACCTTAGAGCAGCATTCCCATATCTGAAGGGGACCTACAAGAATGCTGGGGAAGGACTGTTCCCAAGGGCATGTAGGGTAAGAGACAGTGGCTGGAAATTGGACCAGGGCAGGTTTAGGCTGGACATTAGGAAGAAGTTCTGTACCATGAAGGTAGTGGAGCACTGGCCCATGTTGCCTATGGAGGTGGTGAGACCCCATCCCTAGAGACACTCAAGGTCAGGCTTGATGGGGCTCTGAGCAACCTGATCTAGTTGAGGGTGTCCCTGCTGACTGCAGAGAGTTGGACAAGATGAGCTCTAAAGGCTCCTCCCAACTCAGTGCATTTTATCATTCCTTTTCACTCTGAGTCTATAACCACATCCTAGGAGGTGTCTGACAGCGACAATCAGCATCACATCTTTGGTTCCCATAAGCAGAGCTGAGTGCTCTGCAGGCTGCCAAGGCCTTGTGTGCACAAACACTTGCTGGTTTTTTCCCTAACCACTCATTAGGATAATAAAAGCTTTTACCTCTGCCTACAAACCTGCTCTCATCCTGTACCCATCAGATCACTCAAACCAGAGAAGGGTTTCTCTGTGTGCTTACCTCTAAGCATGGAACAGCCTCATTAGCATTAATAATGACGATCACTCTGTGGTCCTCTCTGAGTCAGTGTCACAGGCAAGGCAGAGAGGCACTTCCCCCTCCTCAGAACACACATTTCCACCTCTCACTATGGTTATTGAAGGACACAGTAAATAGCAGGAAGAGCAGTTGGGATACACAGTTAAGAGGTTCCTCTCCCTGCTGACAAGGAGGAGGCTGATGTGAGGCCACTGGAACATAGAATCCTAGAATGGTTTAGGTTGGAAGGTAGTCAAAGATCATCCAGCTCCAAACCCCTGTCATAGGCAAGGACACCTGCCACTAGAAGAGGTTGCTCAAGGCCTCATCCAACCTGGCCTTGAACACTTCCAGGGAGATTGTGGATCAGAGCATCACCAAATGTGATCAAAGGATGACCTTTGAGGTCCCTTCCAGCCTAAACCACTCCATGGTTCTATGATTCTAAGTACCATATCCACATTGGTTTTGAACACCTCCAAGGGTGGTGACTCCACCACCTCCCTGGGCAGCCTCTTCTAATGCCTCACTACTCTTGCATCAAAGAAATTTTCCCCAACATCCAACCTAAACCTCTTATGAGGAAAGGCTGAAGAGGCCTGGGGCTGTTTAGTCTGGAGAAAAGCAGTCTGAGAGGGGATCTGATCAGTGCTCAGCAAGAGCTAAAGGATGGTGAGCAAGATGAGGTTGAGCTCTTCTTGGTGGTGCCCAGTGACAGGACAAGGGGCAATGGGCATAACTGGGACCCAGGAGGTTTCACTTGAACTCAAGGAGAAACTTCTTTCCTTTGATCTTTGACCACACTGGGTAATTCTGTGCTCCACAACCTCCCTGGAGGTGTCCAAGACCAGGATGGATGAGTCCTTGAGCAACCTGTTCTGGTGGGAGATGTTCCTGCCTATGGCAGGGGGTTGGAACTGGCTGAGCTCTGAGGTCCTTTCCAACCTAAACCATTCTAGGATTCTATGACAGGTGGGTGCAAGAGAGCAGTAAGACCAAAAATCTGTTTCCTCCTGGATTAATCCCAGAAAAGACCTCAGATGCCATGGAGCACATCCCAAAGCACAGGCTGGATATTTGCTAAAGGATATTTTGTGCACAGAGGGAATTCTTACACAAGGAGAGGATAACACCAGGCCACGACCTACACAAAGAGCAGTAGGTGGTTTGCTGATATTCAGGGTAGGAGAGGCTCCCCCCCCAAGCCTCCACAATAAATGTGCATTTCCCTCACTAATAAAAGGTTATTGTAAGAACTCAAACAGAAATGTATTTCTGTTTAACAATTAAATATAATTGGCAAGTGCTAATGGCTCTGGGATGGCAAAACTGGGCAGGGGGAGGAGGCGGGGGGGGGGGGGGTGGTTGAAGAAAGCAGGGAGGGAGAAAGTAGTTTGAAGGGATTTTATCTAATTTCATTTTAATTAGATCCTTTTTCTAACTGAGTTTCTAATTTTTCAATTAGCAATTAGCAGCTGCAACTCATTCTGAGCATCACGAGGTGCCAGAGACACTAATTACATCACAGGAGTAGGAGGCTGAAAATGAGAAATAAAATTATCCATGAATGTTATTAGAAGAAAGGAATGATTACATTCCATAATAATACACTGATGTGAGCCTAATTAGACTGAAGGATTGGGGGGGAAAACAGGAGATTTGGAAATGGGTTCTATTTGGAAAACTTTAGGTCACCTTTCTGTCATTAATCATAGAATGGTTTAGGTTGGAAGGGACCTCAAAGGGACCGGTTCCAAACCCCTGCCATAGGCAGGGACACACCTNGCAAAGAACTGTTCCCTAACATCCAGTTTCAATCTCCCCTCTGCCAGTTCAAACCCATTCCTCCTCCTCCTCTCATTACAAGACCTTGTCAACAGTCCCTCCTCAGCCCTCCTGTAGGCTCCTTCAGATACTGGAATTAATAATGATTAGGTTATTGTTCTAGGGATAGGAGGAAGCCAGTTTGGGAGTGATACTGTGCATCTGTCATTCACCCAGCAGTCCAAAGAAGGCACAGGACCTTGCTGGAGAGTCCCAGATCATCATGAGCATAAAACTCTATCATAGAAACGTGGAAGTGTTTTGGTTAGAACAATACCTCTAAGATCATTTTGGTGAGACAATGGAACAGGTTGCCCAGGGAGGTTGGGGATGTCCCTTCCTTGGAGATGTTCAAGGCCAGGTTGAATGAGGTCTTGAGCAGTCTGTGCTGGTGGGAGGTGTCCCTGCACATGGCACAGAGGTTGAAACTAGATGATCTTTAAAGCCCCTTCCAACACAAACCATTCTATGGAACACAAGCCCTATGAGAGGCTGAGGGAGCTGGGGGGTGTGCAGCCTGCAGAAGAGGAGGCTCAGGGCAGAGCTCATTGCTGTCTGCAACTACCTGAAAGGAAGCTGTAGCCAGGTGGGATTGGGCTCTTCTGCCAGGCAAGCAGCAACAGAAGAAGGGGACACAGCCTCAAGCTGTGCCAGGGGAGGTCTCTCAGCCCTGCTCTGCCACATGCTTTGTTTGGAGACAGCACTAAACCATGTCCCCAGGTATCATGTCCACATCTTTCTTGAATACCCTCCAGGAACAGTGACTCCATCACCTCCCTGTGCAGCCTGCTCCTATGCCTGACCACTCTCTCCTTCCACACCTTTCCTCTGCCATCCCTCACCTCACATGGGAAGCTTGCACACCCCCTTCTTTTGACCACATTTTATGAGCCACAACTGAAAGCAGTACCAAAGGCTCCCTTCATTTCATATTTTATAAGAAGGTCCTCACCCTGCCTGCTAACAAACCACTACCCCAGACCCAGAACTTCACCCAGGAAAAGCAGGAAGCAGAATCTGGGGGAGAAAGATTTTTTTAATCAAACCAATGGAGTAGTGCAGAGGACCACATGGAAACTCAGAAGGAGCCACTTCATAGCACGAGAGGGAACGCTGCACTGACTTCCATTTAATTCCACTTTTCAAACACACCATTTTTTCTTTGGGAATCAATAATCTCTTACATTTGATTTAGTAAATGGGAGCAACCTCTCTCCTGCTCCAGTGTGCACAATCTGCAGTTTGGAATCACTTCAAGGAACCCCCAGTAATAAATGATTACCTCCAAAGGTGCTGCTCAAGAAAATTTATGAGCTCCCATTCATCCCACTCCCCTATTTGTCTTTATATCTCTCACCATATTTCCCACTAATTATATTCCTCTTTATAATCTCTGCTCCCCAGTTAAGGGATGTAATTGATAGCTTCTGAAAATCATTACTTCCAAAATGGACCAGAAGTGTTTTGTCACACTATTTCCCTCCCACCCTCATCTAGTTCTGCTTTTCCTCCCAGCATCCCCAGTCTTAGGTGCTGAGATCATTTGCAGCTCCAGAAGGTCCAAAAATGATGAAAAGAGAAGGTTGAGAGGGGATCCTGCTAATGTCTAGAAGTATCTGAAGGATCATAGAATTAAGCAGGTCGGAAGAGACATCCAAGCTCATCCAGTCCAACCTAGCACCCAGCCCTGGTCAATCAACCAGACCATGGCACTAAGTGCCCCAGCCAGGATTGGCTTCAACACTTCCAGGCACAGAGACTCCACCATCTCCCTGGGCAGCCCATTCCAATGCCAATCACTCTCTCTGCCAACATCTTCCCCCTAACATTCACCCTGGACCTCCCCTGCCACAGCTTGAGGCTGTGTCCCCTTCTTCTGTTGCCACTTGCCTGGCAGCAGAGCCCAACCCCAGCTGGCTACAGCCTCCCTTCAGATAGTTGTAGACAGCAATGAGCTCTGCCCTGAGCCTCCTCTTCTGCAGGCTGCACACCCCCAGCTCCCTCAGCCTCTCCTCACAGGGGTCGAAAAATAGGGGCCAGACTCTTCAGTGGTGTCCTGTGACAGGACAAGGAGTGACAGGCACAGTCTGGAACCCAGGAGGTTTCCTTTGAGCTTAAAGAAAAGTTTCTTTGTAGTGAGGATGCTGGAGGCCTGCAGCAGCCTGTCCAGAGAGGTTGTGGAGTCTCCTTCTCTGCAGAGATCCCAACCCCCACTGGCCACTGTGATCCTGGGCAAGCTGCTGTAGGTGTCTCTGCTTTAGCAGGGGGTTGGACTGGATGATCTCCAGAGGTCCCTTCCAAACCCCACCATGCTGAGATTCTGCAGTGATCACATACTGTGCACTCTGCAGTACCTGCAGCCACCTAAACCCATACCCACTGGGGGCTCTTTTCAACCCTCACCATTCTATGATACTATGTTATAAGAGAGGGGAAAATCTATTGACTTGAACCCTAAGTCTTCTCCATTAGTGCCAGAAAACCATCACTGAAGGATACACATTTGGACAAGATGAGTGCCATAGGGAACCAGCCCAAGGTGCCACAGAGCAGCTCTCTACTTCCCCTTTTAGCCTCACCACAAGTTCTGTGAGATGACTTCCTGCCAGGGTGAAAGATTAGTGCAGAATGACAACAGAGGTTAGGGGGGAAAGGAAGAGACAGAAACCTCCCTTCATTTAAAATTCAGCTGCTGTAGCAAATGGTCCTCTTGAGCTGGAAATTGTCTTTGCAAGCCGCTCTGCTTTGCTGTTGTGCAACACGAGGGCTGGGTGATTTAGGGGCAGTGGGGTGCAGCCTTGAATAAATAAAGCAGACATTTATTGCAAGGGAAAGGAGGGAGAGAGACAACAAAGGTAAATAAGGAAGCCTGAAGTAGTCAGGGCTTTCAATCCTGCTAAGCAATCCAGAGCCAGTCCGTCTGGAGAGTGGAGAGTGAGGAGAGACACCCACCTGTATCTGCATCCCCAGCTGCACCACACTCCTGCTGCCACATCTGTGGTGTTCAAGTTGCTCTGCTGCTTCCAAACCCTATCTTCTTATGCCTTATCTCCCTTTGGCTGCTACCAAACCCCATCTTGTCATTCCCTAGCTCCCTTTTCGTGCTACTACACTGCTTTATCATAGAATCACAGAATCAACCAGGTTGGAAGAGACCTCCAAGATCATCCAGTCCAACCTAGCAGCCAGCCTTAGCCAGCTTTAGCACAAAGCTATCAAAGGCCAGGACAAGGGAGGACAGCTTGAGGTAATGTATAGTGATGATGAGCAGATTCTCCTCCTGCTGAGCCCACAGAGTTTTACTTTCTTCCCATGGTGAAGGTTCACTGTAAACCTTGAGCCTGCTGTCAGCAGCACTGTGGGACTCACATTTGTGCCTACCAGAGTGATTTCCTAACAGTCTGCTTAATAAAAGCCATCAAACCAACGTTGCCCACCAGCAATGGTGCAAAAGGATGGTCCAAATGCTTCCACCCACCAGACAGAGCTTCACCAGCCCTTCCACACGAGGAGGCTCATAAGCTGTGCTCAACCTGATGCCCAGCAAGTCTGTTCCACAGTTTCTTGGGCAGCGCCATGCGTAGAAGCAGCCTGTAACTCATCTTGCAGCTCAAGGCTGGCAAGCAGCTCTGGCCCATCACCTGCTGCCAGCAAACTGCTGCATCTGCAGAGCTTCAGGGAATTCAGGAGAGGGAATGCAGTCTTCTGAATCACTCTGCTCCCGTTGGTGGCTGCAGAGGCAATATTTGCCAGAGCACCACAATCATTTTGAGAGCCCAGTTCCTCAAAAGAAGCCAATCAATCACCTCAGGCACTTGGAACATTTTCTTTCACAGCCACTTAAAAATGCCAGGTGATAGAGAACAAGGCTATTTCCTTCCCTGCTTAGGTTTTACTCCTCTGCCATTCAATGCTGACAATTCAACCAAGGTCTTGTGGCCATCAGAACCTCCTGCCCAAGTCACCTTTCCATTTTGCTGCTTGAAAACCTTGTGGGCTTTGGCACATGTGCCAATAAAAGCTTGGGAGTTAATATTTCTTCATGGGAGTACCACAAGGTTCAGTGCTTCCAGAATCAATCCAGGAGGACTAAAGAAAAATCAGCACTTCAGATACAGCTCAAAGAGAGCTCCAAGAGGCTGCACTTGGCACATACATCAAACACAGAACCATGGAGTTGCTTGGGTTGGAAAAGACTTCCAAGATCCTCCAGCTGTCAGTCTAAGACCACCGTGGCCACTAACCCATGTCCCCATGTGCCATGGCCACACATTTCTTGAACATCTCCAGGGATAGTGAGTCCACCACCTCCCTGGGCAGCCTGTTCCAATGCCTGACCACTCTTGCAGGGAAGAAATTGCTCCCTAACATCCACGTAAACAGTGAGATGCCTTCTGTGCTGCTGCTCTGCAAACTAAACAAAGTGTTTCTCAGAAATCATAGAATCACAGAATGGTTTAGGTTGGAAGGGACCTCAAAGATCAGCCAGTTCCAACCTCCTTCCACAGGCAGGGACACCTCCCACTAGAACAAGTTGCTCAAAGACTCATCCAACCTGGTCTTGAACACCTCAAAGATCATACAGGGTGATTCCGTGCTCCACAACTTCCCTGGGCAACCTGTGCCAGTGTCTCACCACTCTCACTGCAAAGAACCCTTTCCTAACATCCAGTTCAAATCTCTTCCCTGCAAGTTCAAACCCATTCCTTCTCATCCTGTCATTACAAGACCTTGTCAATAGTCCCTCCTCAGCCTTCCTGGAAGGCCACTCCAAGGTGTCTTCGAAGCCTTCTCTTCTCCAGGCTGCAGAGCCCCAACTCCCTCAGCCTGTCCTGAGAGCAGAGCTGCTGCAGCCCTCTGAGCATCTTGGTGGCCTCCTCTGGACTTGCTCTAACAGTTCCATGTCCTCCAATGCTCTTTTGGAAGTCAGTGCTGCTGTGACTCCAGATTGAGTCCAGCCCATGGAAACCACTAAGGTGCCCCAGATCCCCTTGCTCCATGCTCGCAGCAGGAAGTTGCCAGCTCTCTGCTTGCCTCCCAAGATCGCTTCCACCCGCCAGCCCTGGCCCTGCATCTGTTTTGTTTACTGCAAAGCTTTCCAAGAACCACACATCCTCGACAACCATTTCCAGCATCTCATTTGACACAAAACNGCTGATGGCCCAGGCAGGGGCTGCTGGTTGCTGTTGCAGTGGCAGCTATGCGGTGGTGGCACGGCACGGCCGGCTCAGCCCCCTCCAAGCATGGCCTTGCTGCTGGGGCTCTGTTTCAAGTGAGACTTGGGCTCTCTCCCCACAATGAGGACTTTTATGTACTATTTTTAACTAACTTCAATAGCAAAAAAAGAATGTGTCATGGGGTGTTAAACTTTATGGAAATTCTCCTGGAGAATAACATCATTTCATGGTGCATTACTCCACAATGACCTGGTACTTGAACAATTAATTTTTAAGGTACAGCCTTTTTCTTCCTCTGCTGTATTTAGCTTTCTCCTAAACCATCAACAAAACCAAGGAGTCATTTTCTTCCTCTTTAGGATCCGAGGAATGAGGCAAAACCTCACACAGCATGTGCTGCATCTTCCCAATGTCATCATGCAGAAGATTCTGGTTGAAAACCAGAGTGAGGAAGAGGAACCCAAAGGCTCCAGGGTTTACCTTCAATATTTCTAGCTCATGACTCCATTGCTGTTCCTCAGCCTACCTCATTTTCTGGGCAGGGGAGGAAGAGATTTGGAGTGCTCTAGAACATAGGGAAGAGGCCACTAAGATCATAGAGTCCAACCATCGACCTAACACAACCATGGCCACTAAACCAGGTCCCCAAGTGCAGTTCTGGAGCCTCTAATGCACAAGAAGGACATGGAGCTGTTGGAGCCA